>JAQHUG010000059.1:7285784-7300052 GCA_028555095.1 Dicrostonyx torquatus
GGAAAAAAAAAGTTTAAAGGTCTCATTAATCTATTTTTTTCTCTCAAATCCCTTTGGCACTGCCCAGTGTAAACCATCACATTTCCCTTCATGATCTCTATCAGACTTTGGAGAACTTTCTTCACAGTCTTCCTATCTCTGCTCCAGCTCCCCCACCCCCCAAAAATGTGTGTGTGTGAGAGAGAGCGAGGGATGGAGAAAGACAGGGAAAGAGAAATACACGCATACACATGTATCACACACATATATATTCTGTGTCTAGACAGGACTACAGCGGGAGCTTCCCTCTTCCCAGAATTCTCCTGTTCTCATTGACCTGGCTCTAGTTTCTGTCTGGTTGTCCCACCTGCCTAGCTTCTGACCTTTTTGTTTTATTGGTTATGTTCTCTGAACATGTTTAAACATAGTTTATTTATTAAAGTTGGGTAGTAATGTTGAAATTTATATACATATATTTAAGAATGTGTGTGTGTCTGTGCACATGCACATATGTGTGTTTGTGAGATACATGTAGCATCTAACAGAATTCTAGAAACAGTAGCAATATGCATTTTTTCAGAATGTCTTTGATGTGGGAATTCTGAGTTATCTCTTTTTGTATGATGATTGGAACATTGTGATAGTTGGAATCTGAAATTTTCCTTCCCCAAGGCTCATTTTTTTCTCTGGCTGATAGAATACATTTTACATTCCATGGAAGCTTTACAAGGTTGTGTCAAGAAGGACATCATTCAATATACAGACCTTTAAAGATGATAACAAACTGGCCTTCACTCCCTTTTCCACTCTCTGCTTCCTGTAACATACACTCCAACCACCACTTACATTGCTATTACAATGTGTCTTGCTGTCCATGTGACACTGAGGCAAATCTTACCTCTTAAAGAATATTGCTGTCAAATATTGAAGTAAGAGTGATGTGAGTCACTGATAAATATAACTTTCTCTAATGATACTTTGTCGTCTAGTCAAAGAGTCTTCAAACCAAAACTGAACATAAACATTCATGCATTTCCATGACTGATAGGTAGCAGAGTCCTGTAGCTAAAAACTTACCTAAGGACAGTACAATTAGTATCAATGTACAGTTCTGTCACTTACTAAGATCAAGACATCAAGCAAATGACCCAACCCTCTGTGACTTTGCTCACTCACCCATAAAAGGATGATTGAACTTTTTCATGAAGTATACTGCATTGATATGTAAAACATATAGTACATGGCAATTATGTATTGCCTATAATTCATATTAGTTTATGTTTTAGATGAAATTTAGATCATGCATACCATTGTTTCTTTGCATATCATTCTTCTTTATAATTAAAAATTTTATACATGTGTATACTAAAGTGTGGACATATCCACTATATTATAAAAAATTATTTCTCAGAATTTATGCCCACAGTTATGGGCTGTGTTCATCTTTGACAGAGGAATGTCTTTATGCTGTGGGCAGCAGTCAATGTTGATATACTTAACTTGGTTAAAGGGCTAAGAAGATATGGTGTGCTCAACTCTAAATGGGATGCTTTTTTTTAACCTCTGCCTGCAAATCAGGGAATCTCAAAAAAGAACATGGAGCCCAAAGACTGCAAGAGCCACATGCTGTGTAGGAATGTTGTGCAAACTTCTGGGCTTGACATATCTAACATATTTATGAACTCACATTACCTAGAGTTACCTATACAAAGTCACACTTACTGTTTTAAAAACTAACTTTTGATATTCAGACTTGAGAACAGTGCTGTGTCCCTGAATCTGTAAGATAATTATGAGCCCTTTAGATTTTTGTTTAGCCAGAGCCTTTATAGGTCTGAGCAAAGTGACAATTTGTCAGCTGTGTTCAAATAACTGCCTAGGCATTCCTTAATTGATATGAAATACTTAGTAAGACTCTATTTACCTTTAGCAGTGTTATAACCTGAGTTTTCTCATTAACTTTGACTTACTAGTCATCTCTAGTGCCATTAGAAACAATAGAGAAAATTGGCTCCACATATTCATGATATAGTAGATGGGAAACATGTGACTCACTTTGTGTCTCGAAGCCACCATATGAACTAGACAAAGCAACATAGGGAGAGGAATAGTTTGGAAGAAGGTAAGATATAAAAACTCAATACAAGAGCTCTGGAATAGGAGATTCTGAGTTCAAATTCAAGATCTGGGTTTAACCTTGTGGCTTTGGATCTACTAATATAATTGCCTAAGCATAATTTACTGTTCTGGAAATTGGCATGGGGATTATGGCATATGTTGCATGAACTCTAACAGCCTGATGAATAAGTGTTATCCACAAAATACAGCTCACTCATAACAAGTGGAAAATAAACATTAGCTATGAAAATAGGCATACCTACACTGGCAGACCAGTATGAAAAATCTCAGTTCTTATATTCATTTAGGCATTGTTTGAGCCAAATAAGGCTCAGGTGGGACTCACTTCCTAAATCATTTGGGAGATCTTTTCCTTTTCCAGATCTGTTATGCTTGACCCACACTTACATTCTATTCATTCTTTTCTATAATGTTTATACATGTGCACATAGCATCTCCTTAGAGTTGAGAAAGTTGTTGTGTGTAAGTTACTGTGATGAAGAAATCATTATAGCAGCATATCTGAACATTGGTCACTGACAAGCATACATCAAGGAGAAAGTATTCTGTCAATTGTCTGAAAACCTACAGGACCAGAAATTGATATCAGTGTATTTATTGCCCAAGACATATATATGGATCTGAAATGTGTCCCCTTTGTCCTCATCACCTGTCACAGTTTCACCCATCTTTCAACACCAACTCAAAACATTCATGTAAAATTATCCTGATTATGTCATGATTATATTGATCATGCAATTCACAGTACATATTCTGACTATTGATCAAAAATGTTTCCTACATGTTTCACTGAATGCAATCTAATTCGATACAGTCCTTATCTCAGTGACAAAGTGAATGGGAATGCAAGTTAATAAAAAATATGTTTGTTAGGCATGAATGAATTGGAATCCTTATTTCTGGAAAGTAAATAGTTATGTTACTGAGATCCCTCTGACCTCAAGATTTGAATCAAAGCCAAGTTATATTGAGAACTAAGTTATCTCATTGCTCAAAAATGCCGTCTATTCTACAACTTAAACTGCATAAATCATCTCTTTAAGCCTTGGGTTGTTTATGTGAATAGATAAATAATAATACTTCCCCTGAAATTTTGGGGGGAAATATTTAGATCAACAGACCCTAAGAATGTTCTATAAAGTGCTAATTGTAAGCTATATAAATAGATATTCTAGGACAAAATAACATCATCAAATGTTTCTGCTAATTGTTACACAGATATTTAAAATTTACACAAATTTACTTAGGCTATAACTTTATATAACAATTTGAATTTTAAATTTGATATAATTTACATATATATTCCATATCTATATGGCATACACACAAATTCATTATATATACATACATACATATATATATATATAAATGAATGCTAAACATATTGACCATAAAATTTGTGGCATCCAGAACTCTTTTTTATAACAAAACTCAGACTATGGAGGACAGTGCATAAAGCAGGGAGAGAAAAAACAAGAGAGAAAGAGAGAATCTAGTTTTTTTATAACATTATAACTGAAAAATTCAGAAAACATCTGTATTCAGAAGGTCAAATATAATCACTAAAACTGAGTTTATATTTATTTCCTGTTCTGAGTTATTATTCACTGTCCCTACCTTCTGAGCACATAATTAGATCATTCTCATATCTCTGAACTAACCAATGATTGTTAGAGTCTAACAAGCATGATGCTTTGGTTAATATTTTCACCCATGGAACTAAGGTCATTTCTATATCACCACATAAAGAGTAAGAAAGAAATCACTTCGGCTCTTCTTTCTGAATGGTTGTAAATTAAGAAAATACAGGGCACACACATCAACCCATGCCCTCTCCTTTAGGGTGAAAACACAGGACAAGGAATAAGTTATATGGAAAAATGAATTAAATGATCATCTGTGTTGTCCTGGCTACTTCAGCTCCCTCTGTCGATCCTGCTACACTAGTTCAGTGTTGCCATATACTACTTAGTAATTACTGTTGCTAACTGATGGTTAGTGCAGGAAATCTGTCTTAGAATCTAAGTCAAGCTCCTGAGCATGCAAAATGTTTGTTAAACTCTGGTCATGAGATCAGTGCTGTGGGATGCTTGGATAAATTCTACTGAGTATTCTCTAATTGAATATACCAAAAATAGCTATTTTCCATATACTATACATCATATGGATCCTAAGAGTTATACATATTTATTAGTTTAAATGTCACAGGAAAGACATTCACAGTTTTTTTCCCAATCCGTTTCTAAGTTGTTTTTTTATTCTCTCCAAAGACATTAATTTATACTTCAAGGTGGCCTTGGCCAGCTTGATTTCTCAAATCGTCCCTGGCTCCTCAGCATGACCATTTCTTCTTTTCACCTTCCCTGATTCTTTTTTTTTTTTTTTTGACCATTCCCCACATGGTGGCCAATTTCTCTTCAGTATCAGGCAGGGTAGCATCTGTCTTCACACAACGGTACATGCTCCTGGACTCCTGGATCTCCCTCCTTATACCTCTCTTTTCACCTCAGTCCCTGCATTGGGATTGCATTCTCAAATATTGGCTCCATCAGTTGTTACCCATGTGCCCTTTCATTGGCAAAAATATATTCATATTCATAAGCTTATAAAAATATTTCATAAGTCGAATTTTTTGTGAAGAACACTAGCTTTCACCCATGCTGATGCTCATCTTGAGTAGAGGATGGAAGCCACAGTGACCTGCAGTTTTGGGCTGAGGAATAAATGTGAGGTGGGAAATAAAAAGGCACTTTACCTTCTACTTTCAGAAATATACTGTTAGTCTCGTTCCTGACATGCTAGGGTGTTTGTCTCCCTAGCAGTCTATCTCAGAGCAAGGAAAGAGTATAACACTTTTTCCCCCAATCTGACCATTTTCCTTATTGTATCAAAACACCTGAGTTTCTGAGTTATTGTGAAATACTCTATTTTGTTGCCCCAAACCAAGATCATTCAGTCAATAAGAAACAACACCTAAAGTATTGATTTTTATAGTAAAAGAAAAAAGGATCTGAAAATGGTATTTCTTGAACATCTCCATCATATCAGCACTGCTTTAGGTTTGATTTTTGTCTGAGCCTCAAAATCTTATTGTATGAATGCTAATGTCTACATATTAAGATCTTTTGCTGTATTTATGCAATACTAATACTATATCAGATTTAATTGCCATAACAAAATGTCTAAGACTTCAACAATTATAATTATTAATGTTTCTGTTATAAATATAATCCTCAAAGGAAAATATACATAGTTGGGAACTAAGGTCAAGTTCAAGTTACTGCTAGCTAATGCCTAGGAGTTGTATGGTTCATTCATCTGATAATGGGCTCAATGTGAAGACACTGAGGATCAACCACTGTGATCTGAACAGGGATTTGTGGCTCCCAGACATCTCAGTGTTGTTTAAGGACTCCATTAATTAGCAACCCCCCGCCCATACTGAATCTTTGTGCTTCACTGGCCCTCTGTCATGTTTTTTTTTAAATCTGTACATGTTGTACTTATAATGCTAATATTGTGCACTCTGGTAAGTCTACTCATGTTCATTTCCCAGGCTGCTTTACAAACAGCAATTAATTAGTCCTTCTAACCCCCTGATTGGTGTATTATGTATAAACACATCCTTGCATACATGGCCAAAGGAAGTTTGACAATAGAAGTTGTAGGTTCAGTTCACACTACTACCATAGACCTCAAGCTACCTGCAAGAAAGTGAAGAGAGGAAAGTTGAGGGAGGTAATACTATGATCCAGATCAAGAAACTACTAGTCTTGAAAAAGAATAGAAATAAATTTGAACATAGAAAACTGTATAATGTAGGAAGTTACACACTCAAGGAGTTCTGAATTTGAGACAAACAATACAGGTCATCAATCCTATTTTGACACAAAACAGGATTCTGTAGGGCTAGTGTTTGTATAGCCTCAGACCAACTGATAAAAACCCATCAGGTCTCTGTTCTTCAAATGAAAGTAAAGAGAATAGAAATTCCTATTTTACATATTAAACTAGAGACTTGCCTAATCATGACAGCCCATGTTGCATACAGTGTTTGAGGGCTTCCAAATCTTGTACAAACACAGTAACTGAGGTCAATCTTTGCATTCCTATATTCTTCCACAAAATTTTGAATTTTAAAGACAATGTGAACATAACACCAATGTGAGATTCAGTGGACTCCAAAGATAAGCCTGCTCATCTTTCTATAATATTATGTAGAACTGTACTGATATCACACAAGAAATTGTAACTGGATACTGTGCTTTCTTTCATTCCCATCCACCCAGACCCAAATAATCACACAAAAACTGTATTAATTACAGCACATTTCACCAATGGCTTAGCTGTATTCTGAGTTAGCTCTTATATCTTAAATTAACCCATTTCTATTAATCTGTGTATTTCCATAAGGCTGTGGTTTACTGGTAAGGTTTTGGCATATTTCTTTTTCAGCAGCTACATGGCATCAGCCTAACCCTGCCTTCTTTCTCCCTGTACTCAGTTTAGTTTTATCACCTACCCATATTCCTGTCCAGCCAAAGGCCAAAGAGCTTCTTTATTGATGAATGGTAATAAAGCATATTCATAACATATTAAGGGAAATGCCACATTAAGAAGTCTATTATATAAAGTTGCAATACAACATATTCCTTGCTTCAATGTAGTTTGTTTACCCACTGTTATAATTTTCTGTAAAATTTGTGATGTTCTAAACTGCACGTTGCATCTGGACAAAGCTTATATGTAAATCCTATATAACATCTGAAGCTTTATTAATTACTAAATTAATTTATGTTTATAGCTTTAATGTTTCCATAAACCTTACATGATGAGATTCTAACTATGGAGGCACTGAGTTGGACTTGTGAATAGAATTGCTCTAAATGGGATTAGTGTCTTGCCAAAAAGAACCCAGAAAATTTTCTGGTACTCCATCATATGTGAACGTATCCAGAGAGCATTAGCCTAAAACCAAGAAAAAATGATCTCTTTAGAATATGACTATTCCACCAATCCATTATCAGCATCTAGACTAGAAAACATAAGCTTGTGTTACACACAGGTTTCCCAGTATATGACAGTCTGAAAGTATATAATTCTGAATCTGATGCCTCAAATGACCTGTCTGTTTCCTCCATTAAGAAAAGTAAAATTATTTCTCACAATGTTACATTGTAGAAAATTGAAGCCTCATAATTTGTTCATTCATTATTAATAAAGAATTTAATTAAGTAATAATTTATTAATTTAGAAAATATGTATGAACATCCCTGTTAGGAGTGTAAAATAGCACCAGGCTTTGAAAAATAGCTAAGCGGACTCTTAAAAATGACCCAACAATTCTCCTAGTAGAAATGAAATGTCTCTTTACATAAGAACAAAAAAAAAAACTGTGATCACACAAAAACTGATTTAGAAATTTTCGTGTATCTTTTCAAATAGCCAAACATTTAAAGATGTTTATCTATTGGTGAAGGGAACAACAATGTACAATGCATATCGAGTATAATGATTAACTTTTTATTGTCAATGCAACTGAGAATGTTTAAAAATTTGGTTAAGATTTCTGGAAATGTCTATAATGGAATTATACAGAGAAGATGTATGGTCATGAAAGAATTAAGAGAAGATGATCCATTCTGAACATGAGTTCACAACCTCATTTGCTGAAGGCTCCACTGAAACTAAAAATTAGGGAGAGAAGCAGGCAGTGGTGGCACATGCCTTTAATCCTAGCACTCGGGGGGCAGAGGCAGATGGACTTCTGTGAGTTTGAGGCCAGTCTGGTCTACAAGAGCTAGTTCCAGGAAAGGCTCCAAAGCTGCAAAGATACCATGTCTTGAAAAACCAAAATAGAAATAATTAGGGAGCGAAAAAGCTCATGCACAGGTGCTCTAAATGTCTGTTGTGTGTTGGCATCAGAGTCCAGATTCCATAGCTTTGAAGTGTACAATTGCACAAATCCTCTCTTTCCAGGGTCTTTCAGCCTTTCTCTTTCAGTATTCTTGTTATGTATCTTCCTCAGAAGCTAGCATAATCTTGAATTTAGGATTTAATCAGTGTGCATACATATATAATATTACATCTATTAGTTAAAACTAATAGCATATGCTCAAAGAGACATAATTTGTAAAATATGTAACATTACTGAACAATACAAAAAACAATAAGAACAACATATATATGTATCTCAGAAATATTATAATGAGCTAATGGAGGAAGACGAGAGTATATTCCAAGTGATTTTGTTATTTGACTCTTAAACTAGAACATTGGAGCTGAAGAAATAAGGAAGTTGATAAAGTACATGGTGTGCAATATTAGAACCTGACTTCAATTCCTATAACAAACCTTAAAGTCTACCACTGACGGCTCATCCACATTGCTTACTAAACAAAGCATAGGCAATGATGACATGCTAACATGAAAGAGGTAAAGTTTGTGCGGTTTCAACACTAGATAAAGGACTATGGTCTCACCCATAAGTGGTTTTTAAATAAAAAGCAAAGAAAATCAGCCCACAAATCACAAACCCAGAGAACCCAGACAGCAACGAGGATCCTAAGAGAGACATGCATAGATCTAATCTACATGGGAAGTAGAAAAAGACAAGATCTCCTGAGTAAATTGGGAGCATGGGGACCTTGGGAGAGTGCTGAAATGGAGGGGAGAAGCATGGAGGGGAGAAGCATGGAGGGGAGCAGAGAAAAATGTGGAGCTCAATAAAAATCAATAAAAAAAGAATTATGGAAAACTAGAAAGTGTTCAGAGTGGGAGAAAAGGTCTGTCCTAATTACCATTCTGTAGCTATGAAGAGACACTATGACCAAGACAACTTATAGAAGAAAATACTTAACTTTGTAATTGCATAGAGCTTCAGAGGGTTAGTTCATGACCACCATGGTAAAGAGTATAACAGGGCAAAAGCAAGGATAATGTTGAAGTAGTAACTGAGATGACATCTGACCAACAAACAGAGAGAAAGAAAGGTGACAGAAAGAGATAGAGACAGACAGACACAGAAAGAGAGAGACAGACCGACAGAGAAAGAGAGAGAGAGAGAGAGAAAGAGAAGACTAGGCCTGCTGTGGACTTCTGAAACCTTGGTGACAAGGCCACACCTCCTAATCTTGCTTAAACAATCTGCCAATTGGAAGCCAATCAGGAAACCAAGTATTCAAATATATCAAATGGAGTCCATTGTTATTCAAATATTTTTTCAGGGAAGAGACCACCAATTTTTTATTTAATCCTAAGGGATAAGCCCTGAAATTGTATGTGCATAGATAATGATACTGAATTGAGCAGGTTGTGTATATGTATTTAAGAACACACACACACACACACACACACACACACACACACAGGCCTCAACAATTAAAGAAAAGTGGATCATGACCTTAAGATAAAGCAAGAGTGTATGGGCATGGTCTAAGGAGGAAAGAGAAGGGGATAATTAATGTAACTAAATTTTCATTAAAAAATACCTCTTAAATAAATCAGTGGGGAGGTGAAGAAAACTGGATCTATGGGTTTCACAAGACAGCCAACCTAGGTTAATTAAGATACCTTAGGACTGTGAAGGTCCCTGTTCCAACAAACAATGTGAACAGACTCTGAGAAACAAAACCAATTGTTGACCTCTGGCCTCTGCATGAACCTACCTGT
Organism: Dicrostonyx torquatus; assembly: GCA_028555095.1. Lineage (NCBI taxonomy): Eukaryota > Metazoa > Chordata > Mammalia > Rodentia > Cricetidae > Dicrostonyx > Dicrostonyx torquatus. The sequence goes on from JAQHUG010000059.1 coordinate 7,295,574, forward strand.
GTAATACATGTTTACCTTCACTCATGGGAACCTACAGAGATATGTATAAATGAACATACAAAACAAATAAATCTTAGTAAAATAAATCTGGTTAAAATGTGCTGGAATTGGTGAGAGAAAATGAATGGGAAGATATACAATGGAGTTTCCCCTTTTGTTCATTTTATATTCAATATTTACTTATTTATTCTGTCCTCTTCCAGGATGATCTCCAAGCCTCAAACAAAGGAGATGTATATTCATGTCCCATTTCAAGCTGAGCATTCCATGATCTCATATTCTCTGCATATTGACCGCTAGTAGATCTCTGTTTTAATTTCTAGGTACTGGAAAAAGAAGCTTCTCTGGTGAAAGTTAGGAGCTGTGTATAAAGGCAAGATCCTTTGGGGGTGATTTATTGCCACATTCATTTATTAGAAAGATAGTAGTGAGTTCTTTTCTAGATCCTTCAGTCTAGTCATTCGTGAGTTTTTGACAGTGTTAACAGAGCCAGGCTTGACTTCTCTCTTATGTATAGAATAACGGATTCAACTCAACTAGGAAGTCGTTGGTTTCTTTCATAACAATCATACTGCCATTGCACCATGGAGCACATTGTGTCAGGCTAATTGCTACTATAGCTCATCGACGTCAAAGCCAGGTAGAACTGTTGATTGTTTTTCTCTAACATGTTCGTGCATAGAACCTTTTTCAGTCTTGTTAACTAGTCAGTATGGGCAAATTTCCATGTCAGAAACAGATTTATTTCACTTACATCTTATATCAAATTTTAGAGGGAATCAAGAGTAATAGAAACACTCTAAAATGTCTGAGGATATCTATACCCTCTCCCACTTACTAAAAATTTCTGGCAGCAGACAATAATTTTTTTTATTTACATGTATTTAAACATGTTTGTGTGGTATATTATGAAAATTTAAAACAACTGTAAAATGTTTAATTATTAAGCCAGTAAAATTAACATTCCCATTTTCCATACCATTTCTTCATATTTGGAGAGGTTCAGTTTATACTTTTTCTGGTTGTTCATAAAATATGTAATTGGTTATTATGAACTGCATCGGAGCACTTTATGCAAGTGACTTAAATAATCTATATTTTGAGCAAGGTAATAACACAAATATGTAATGCATCTGCTGAAATTCAGTGAACACTATATTTGGATTTGGCATATTTCACTTGTAATACATGCCTCAATCAAGTATGTTTTAAAGTATATACAAAGACTTTATCATATTAAATGGTGTGAATTGTATTGTTTCTTCTCTCACAGTCTAAACAACTTATTATTTATTTGTTCATGAGTGTCTTCATTTAATTTTTATGTATTTACTATTCTATTTAAAACTCAAAAACAATAAACGGCTGTGGAAACATTGAACTTTTTGTTCTGGCAAAACTCTGAGTAGACAACATCTGCTTTGACTTGTCAGATCAGAGTGTTTCCACCATGTGGCATTTCACATGACTTTGGGAATTCAACCAAATCTTTAAATAGTCTCTACCTGTTAATACCTTCTGTTCAGGTATGCTTAAGTCAGAGGAACAGTAAAGGATCTGGCTCTTTAGTTTTCTGAACAGAATGTCAACCTTCATCTATGGTCCCACCTTCCATATGTTGTGTGATGCAGAAAGTTTTCCACATTCATACCCATATTGATGTATAATTCTCACCTCTCCATAACAGGGTAAAGATGCTGAGTGCTAATTCTGCCAGGCATATCACTAAGAGTATTTCATGGGTGCTGTCTAATGTACTCCTCTATATAACCAAAGGAAGAAAGCCCTTTGTTGATGAATAAAGTGGCCAATCAATGTCAAACAATTGATACAGTTACTTCATACCTAGAATTCCAACCCAAGGACAATGTTAATAGAGCTATTTTATGAGTGATATGACATCCTTGATGCTTAATGTTTTCCATAAAGTTGTCTTTGACTTCAAATAGGCAAGAGTGTGTAACTTTTGACAGATGAAATGAAAGCATCCAATTTTGATTGTAATGTCACATGACTGACAGATGTGTAATTTCTGGGACTGTGTATGAATATCGTTTCCTCTAATTTATGGGAGGTCAAGGCTATAAGTCTCAGCTATGACAACATTTATATTTTATTTAGTCGTATTTACCAAAAGTTAATGGTTAAAATACGATCTGCCATATAATTTGTGGAAACCCATGTAAATCTATTGGCTATGCCTTCATCATCATCAAGAAGACCAAGAACTCACAGACCTAGCTTCTCAAGTCTTGGCAAAGAGAAAACACTCCCAGCCTGTAAAGAGAGGAACACATGCTGTGGACCTAAATCAGAAGTAGCAAGAGGCTGTCACTTCTTTTTGTTTGTCTGCTTTTATTGTTGTTTTTGTTTGTGTGTTTACTTATTCTTTTGTTCATATTTACATCCTAACCCAAGATTCTCCTCCCCTCCCTTTCTTCTTTCAAATCCTCCCAACCTTTCCTATACCTAACCCCCATTTATTTCTCTGCCACTGTTTCTCTTCATGTATAAGCAGGCATCCTATCAATGTCAGCCAGCCGAGGTATATCCAGCTGCTGTGATACTAAGCACCTCCTCTTTCATTAAGGCTGGATACAACAATCTAGTAGAAGAAAAAGGTCCTGAAAGCAGACAACAGAGTCAGAGATAGCCCCTGTTCCCACTGCTATGATTCCCACAAGAAGACCAAGTTACACAACTGTAACACAAATGTGGAGGACCTAGGTGAGTTCCATGTAGGCTCCATGGTTGCCAGTTCAGTCTCTGTGAGCCTATATGAGCTCAGGTTAGTTGGCCCTGTGGGTTTTCTTACAGTATCCTTGATCCCTCTGACTCCTACAATCCTTCCTCCCGCTTGTTCATAGAATTGCTAACCTTTGCCTCACATTTGGCTGTGGGTCTCTGCATCTTTCCTCATCAGTTGCTGGGTGAAGCCTGTTTGATGACAACTTGGCTAGGAACCAATCTGTAAGAAGAGCAGAATATCATCAGGAAGCATTTCATTTATATTTTTGCCAGTCCTGTTTGGTTCTATATTGGTCTCTGTGGCATCTCACCTCTGAGTCTGAATCTTGGCTCTCATGGGTGAGTTCCCTCTCAGTGTATGGCTGTCCAGCTATGTTCCAGAAATTAGTTGGTCACTCTCAAAATTTCTGTGTCATCTTAACCAGAACACAACTTGTAAGGAGGACAAATTGTAGATCTAAGGGTTTGTGGCTTAGTTGGTGTACCAACCACTCTACTGGAAATCTTGTCTGGTTAAACTAGATATCTGGTTCAGGCTCCTTATCCCCTATTGCTGGATGACTTAGCTAGTGTCACCCTCATGTGTTCCTGGCGATATCCATTGTTCTAGGTTGCTAACTCATCCCAGAGATTCCTCCAGATTTCAGTTGTCTCTCCCAGTACTTTCTCCCTCCATTTTCCTTGCATCTCTTTCCCCCAGTTCCCATTCCCATTCTCCTTTCCAGGGCCTTAACCCCATACACTGACAATGTCCATTCTATTTCCCATTCACAGTGAGATTCATGAACACTGCCCCCTCCCACCCATCCTTGTTATTTAGCTTCTCTGGGACTGTGGGTCGTAGCATGTTTCTCCTTTGCTTTATAGCTAATATCCACTTATGAGTGAGCACATACCATGTTTTTCTTTCTGGATCTGGGTAGTTGAATGACCTTTTGTAGTTCTATGCATTTGCCTTCAAATTTCATGGTGTCATTGTTTTTAACAGCTAATACATTTTGTAAAGACACCACATTTTCTTTATTTATTCTTCAGTTGAGGAACATCTAAGCTTTTTTTCAATTTCTGGCTGTTATGAATAAAGCTGATGCTATGAACATAGTTGCACAAGTGCCCTTTTGGCATGGTCGAGCATCCTTTGGGTATATGCCTTAGAGAGATATAGCTGGGTTTTGAAGTAGATTGATTCTCAGTTTTCTAAGAAACTACCAAATTGATATACAGCATGGCTATACAAGTTGGCAACCCCCACCAGCAATGGAGGAGTATTCCCCTTGTTCCACATCTTATTCTTCATGAGCTTTCATTGTGGTTTTAGTCTTAGACATTATGTCAGGTATAAGATGGAATATCAGTGTCATTTTGATTTGCATTTCCATTATACCTAAGGGTGTTGAATATTTCTTAAACAGTTTTTGACCATTTGATAGTCTTCTTTTTAAATTTATGTCATATGCTATTCACAGTTTTTCCCTCCCTCCACTCCTAGTTCTTTTCACCCCACCCCCCATTTTTACCATCCCCTAATAAACTCCTCCTCTGTTCCTGTTCAGGAAAGGACAGCTCTCCAATAGATATCAACAAAACATGGCATATCAAGTTGCAGTAAGTCTAAGCATCTACCCATATATTAAAATTGGGCAAAGTGACCCAGTAAGAGACGTAGGGTTTCAATAACTAGTAAAACAGTAAGAGACAGCCCCTGCTCCAGTGTAAGGAGTACAACAATTA
>JAQHUG010000059.1:7305042-7323979 GCA_028555095.1 Dicrostonyx torquatus
TATCAGGGTAACTGTAGCTTCATAAAATGAGTTTGGCAATGACCCTTCTGTTTCTATTATGTGAAATACCTTAAGGAGTATAGGTATTAGCTCTTCTTGAAAGTTCTGGTAGAATTCTGCATTAAAGCCATCCGGTCCTGGGCTTTTATCTTAAATTAACCCATTTCTATTAATCTGTGTATTACCATGTGGCAGTGGCTTCCTAGGCAAAGTTCTAGCATTGGTTTCTTCCATTAGCTACATGGCGTCTCCCTGACTCTGTCTTCTCTTTCTCTACATCTCTGTTCAGATTCTCTCTGTTAAGCTATTGACTGAAAGCAGCTTCTTTATTAACCTATGGGAGTAAAACATGTTCACAGCATATAGAGGGGAATCCCACATCATACATGCCTGCATTCTAAATCTCTTTAATTTCTCCATCCCTCGGAGATCTGGGCATCCCATCTTGAATACTTCTGGATAACTTGTTTCTCTGGATCTGTAGATTATAGCATAATTATCTTTTATTTTACAGCTAAATGTCTGATTATGACTGAGTATATACTATATTTGTCTCTCTGAGCTTGGGTTACCTCACTCAGGATGATGTTTTCTGGCTCTATAATTTGCCTTCAGATTTCACAATATCATTGTTTTTACATTTGAGTCATACTTTATTTTGTAAATGTATATTTCTTTGTCATTTCTTAATTGAGGGACAGCTAGGTTATTTCCAGTTTCTGACTATTACAAATAAAAGTGGTAAGAACATAGGTGAGCAAGTATTCTCATGGTATGATAGAGTATCCTTTGGGTATATGCCCAAGAGTTGTATAGCTTGGTCTTGAGGTAGATTGGTGCCCAATTTTTTAAGAAGCTGCCATATTGATTTCTGAAGTGGGTGTACAATTAGGCACTGCACTAGATGGAGGAGTGTTCCCCCTTTTCAGCATCACCTACAGCATGAACTGTCACTTGATGTAAGATCTTAACCATTCTGATAAGTGTAATATGGAATCTCAAAGTTCCTTTGTATTGCATTTCTCTGATGGCTAATAATGTTAAACATCCCTGTAAGTGTTTCTCTGCCATTTGAGATTCCTGTCTGTTTAGATCTGGACCCGATTTTTTAATTGGGTTATTTCAGTTTTTGATGTATAGATTTTTGAGTTCTTTATATATTTTAGATATTAGCTGTCTGTCAGATGTGGATTTGGTGAAAATCTTTTCCCATTTAGTGGACTGCCATTTTGTTCTTTTGACAGTATCCGTTGCTTTACAGAAGCTTTTCAGCATCATGAGGTTCCATTGTCATTCTCAGTGTCTGCATGATTGGTGTTCTGTTCAGGAAGTTGTCTCCTGTGTCAATGCTTTGAGGGCTATTCCTTCACCTAATTTTCTGTCAGGTTCAGTGTATCTGATCTTATGTTGAGGTCTTTGATCTACACAGACTTGATTTTTGTATAGGGTGATAACTATTGATCTACTTGTATTCTTCTATATGCAGATATCCAGTAACACTAGCACTGTCTGTAGATGCCTTTTTCCCATTATATTATTTTGGCTTCTTTGCCAAAAATAAAGTGTCTATAGGCATGTGGATTTACTTCTAGGTTTTTGATTTGATTCCATTGATCAACCTGTCCATTTTATGTCAATTTTCATTGTTAGCTCTGTAATACAGCTTGAAACCAGGAATGGTGATACCTCCAGAAGTTATTTTATTGTATAGGATTGTTATAGTTATTCTGTGTTGTGGAATATTGGTTGAAGATGTGTTACATTCATTTATGCTGCATATTATTTGTCTAATGATGCAAAGATATGTTGCATTCTTTTATATTGCATTTGTTTCACTTTGTGAAGCTGTGTTATTTTGCCTATCTAAAGCACTTAATTGACCTAATAAAGAGCAGAACAACCCATAGTTAGGCAGGAGAGGGATAGGCGGGCTGCCAGGCAGAAAGAATATATAGAAGAATGAGAAAAGAGGGAGAAGTGAGAAAAGGAGAAGGTGAGAAGGACTCCACAGCCTAGCCACCGAGTCACACATCCGTCCATGGAGTAAGAAGAAAGAGAGGTATATAGAACAGGTAAAGGTAAAATCCCAGAGGAAAATTTAAGCAAAGCTGGGTAGAAAAGAATCAAGCAAAGGCAGGCATTCATAAGTTTCCATGTATTTATTTGAGAGCTGGGTGGTGGACCCCCAAAAAGTAAGTAAAAAACAAAAACAAAAAACAACAACAAAAAAAAAACCGACTACAATCCTGCAATTTTTCTTTGTCCATATGAAGTTGAATACTATTTGTTCAAGGCTGTAAAGAATAGTATTGGAATTTGCTAGGAATTGTACTGAATCTCTAGATTGCTTTTGGTAAGGTGTCCATTTTTACTTTTAGTCCTGACAATCAATGAGCATTGGAGACCTTTCTATCGTCTTACAGCTTCTCCAATTTCTTTCTTCAAAAGCTGGAAGTTCCTGTCATACAGGTCTTTCTCTTGCATTGTTAAAGTTATTTCAAGATATCTTATTTTATTGTGACCATTTGGAAGGGTGCTATTTCTCTGAGGTAATTCTCAGTCCTTTTGTCATTTGAATATAGGAAGGCTTCTAATTTTTTTGAGTTAATTTTGTATCTAATTACTTCAGAGGTTACCACTTCTTATAAGGCCAAAATTATGGTGATGCTCGACCAAGGCAAAACATTTGTCACCTTGCTTACCCACAAGATATCTTTTTCTAAACAACATTATAATGTCATGTAGAATTCATCTGATAAAGAGAGTAATGGTAGAATTCAGTTGCCAGTATGCCCTAGTAAGCTTGTTGACCCTTGAAGAGAGAATGACAATGACTAAATTATGGAGAGATGGGGAGGTATGGAACTAGAGAAGTGGAGCTAGGAAGGATCTAGTACAGCATGATTGAAAAACAGGAACCGGGAGGCACATCTAGAGTTAGAGGAAGATCTTCATTTGAGATGAGGTTCTACATTCTGAACATGTACTTCACATCAGAATGATTTTGTAAAACATGATTTCAAAGATAAAGTTAGAAATTTCAGAGAAGCATAGCAGCTCAAAGTGCAGATAATAAGTGTCTGGAGAGTGTCCATTGCCAGATAGGACATCTACAATACTTCTTACAAGACTCAGGAAACATCATGGAAGAAGTGGTAGAAAGATTTTTAAAGCCAGACTCTAGGAGTATTGCTGCAAAATAATGTTTTCTAGACATTAGAGATTGTTGCACTGATGATGCCTCAACAACTGTGGTTGTCTGTACAAGATCAGAGCAATCAACATTCCAGCATGGAGGGTAATGGCACAAGGTTTTACTCCTAGTTGAGGAGGTACTGGCTATTGATTGTTGTATAGCAGGGTCAGTTTCTTCATGAATATGCTACCACAGGGCAGGCAGAACACTTGTCCATGCTAAAAGGTTCAGTCTTGTATCCATGTGCATATGAGCAACACTAATTAAACTCAGTAGCTTATGTATTTTAAAAAAATAAAAGAGTACATAAAATTAGGAGGGGTCTGGAGGAATATCAATAAGGAAGTTGGAGGATTAGGAGTTGAGGATTGAGGGGTAGATATGAAACAAATGTGTGGGGCTAATGTGTGGAAAACTGAGTTTTAAAATTCCTTCTTTAACTGCAGAACATAAAATGCCATGTCCTGCACCCTTACAAGCTCTGAGCCTTTAAAGATTTTGATCATATATCCACGAATATATAGTAAAAATTAAGTCAGTGCTAATTAAGGGCTAGATTTGGGAGTATCCAAAACTAAATAAATCCCAGTTAAATATTTGGTAGCTGTGTTGAGCCAAGTGCTTAACCATACTGCATTATAGATTTCTTATCAGAGAAAGTAGTTTTATAACAAAATATCAATGTATTGCATAACTAGCCACTCAGTTGAGTACCTAGCCTACAGTGAAAGTTGCATTATTTTTTAAATATTGGCCAAAAAATGTCTCAAAGCTCTTGTATGCTTGTCTTTAAGCAAATTTGTTTTTATCACTAACTCACTGGTAAGAGTTATAATAAGGTTGTCTGTTTAGTCATCTTCTGCATTCTCTTATTAATGAACAGACAATCTTAAAACAATATTAAGAAACAAGTTATAAGTATGAAAATATTTATGTGCATAATTGTACATAAATATGTCATTTATTTGTTCATAAGATGCCATTACATGCCCCTATATATACATTCCTTTATAAATCTATGATAGCACTAGTTATTCTATTTTTGTTTTACCTAACATTAAATTGCAAGCATTTGTTCAGATGCTACATTGCTATAATTATTGCTGTAATGGTTGCATAATATCCTATTATGTTGATATATCATAATTTACTATAAATTATTCCCCTACTGATGGACATTTAAGTTATTCCAATCTTTTGGCGATTGTACCTAATGGTATAGTGATCATCACTGAGCCCTCAGCTTTATTTTTGCTGAATTATTTTCTTGGGATCCATTGCCAGGAAGAAGATTCCTAGGGCAAAGGGAATAAATACATGCAGGATGCTTACTACATATAGAGCCATGGTTTTTCCAGAGGGGCAATAATAATAAATAACAACAATAATAGCTACAAGCAGCACTTAATCTGCACAGATGCTATATTGAACTGTGGCTGCATATTGTTTCATTCCTTTCTCACTAAGACCACAGGAATTATAATTCTTATTTTACTTATGAGGGAACTGAGGCAGTGGGAAATTAAAATAACTGGTATAGAGCCATATATTTAGTAAGTCACGAAACTGGGAAACGTACCAAAATCTTGTGTAATATTGATGTCTGTTCATTACAGTAGGCATTTAAATACTCCTCTTTACTTCCTGCTGTTGATAGGTCCAAGATTGTACACAGTTCTAAGTAATGGTTCTGATCTCTCCATAGAGACTCCAGCATCACCAGATTACCATGGCTAAATTCTTTTAAGATTCTTCTGCATCCTTAAATAAAAATGTGCTCATAAGCTTTTCCATCTCCCAGTCGATCTGCTCTCCTGCCTTCTCATTCCTGGGCCTTCTTTCTCATTCTCCTGCTTCATCTTCAACCTTGCACTCCTTTTCTCCTAGTAGAACTTTACCTTCTTCCTTACCACATGTTTTGAATGTCTCCAGAATGCTTAGTTTTCCTAGAAGCTGAGATGGAAATGTTTCTCATTAATTTCTTTCACACTGCACTTTCCTCATTCTATATTTTTAAGCAATTATACCAAATGCTAATAAAAATTCTTGTACTTTGTGTTTGTCATTTGCAACTTATTTTGAATGCTATTAAAATTAAATTACTGAATTAATACATTCCTTAAATACTATACATAAACTATTTTAAAAATTATGCAAGTCTTTGCTGTGACATTACATCTAATTTCAGAATAATTATTTTTAAAAGAACACTTTCATAATATATGAGAGGTTCAGATTAGGTATTGCAGACAGATGTTGTAGATATTTTTAAACTAATAATGTAGGATAAAACAAAATATGTTTTGTTATACAACATTAATATTTTGTCTGAAGTAAGTTTCTTATGGGGCTTGATCAGGTTTTGTTTTAAATGTAATTTCTGTGATAGGAAAAGACCATTCTGATGGTTGCAAGAAAATGAGTGCTGAACCTCACTCTGTAATTTAAAAGTAACTGAGAAATGCAAGATACAGATTTAAATAAGAAGGTTCTTAAAAAAAAAACAGAGAGAAGGAAACTGAACTGCTTGCAGTAAGTCTAGAAGTGGAAAAATCACTCTACACATAGAACATCCTGTTACAGATATTGAGAGTGCACAAGGGATAACTCTCCAAACTCCCTCATATAATTCAGTGGTCAACTTTAGAACTGAGATGCAACATTGAGACTATAATACCTATCTCCAGAGACTTAGGTGTCTGTCCTCCAGCTTTCTTATTTATCTCCTTCTCCACTGTTTTTTCCCCTAAGCTCATTTCAATCTACAGAAAAAACGAAACATTCAAATATATTATTCAGTCTGGAAAGAAATGTCAGTGTTTTCTTTTCCCCTTCCCATTTATTTTTTCCTCTGGTTTTTCACACAGTCACTTCCACAGATCCAAGTATCACGGATATATTTTGTAATATTTTGAAACAGAAATTTTTCAAGGAAATTCTTCACAAAGAACAGAGAACTTGAACATCTAAGAAAAAAATCAGAAGCTTCTGATTGTACCCCATGGTTGTTGTTACAATGGACAGCTAAACAACAGACCAAAGAGGGAAGAGATAAACTTAGCTCCTTTCTCATAAAGTCATTACCAAGCCAGTGGATCCTGAGGTAAATCATCCTTTTGAAAAAGTCTTGAGGTCATCCAAAGCGAGGTAATTATTTATAAAGAATTATTGTAAATTTTAAGAAAATTAATATTAATATTGGAAAAAATTCAAATTTGTTTGGGTTTTGTTTAATATAATATCACTGTAGTGTCTCTTTTTATTTTCTCATGCCAGAACAGTGCTGGGATTATCTTTGAAACATTGAGGAGGGTATTCAGATTAATACTGCTGAGTGAACTGCCCTGGGGGGTCGGTCAGTCTGGGAAAAGTCCAATCAAGAGGCCTGCTCAAAATTTTCTCTACAACTCTCAAAGATTATCATGAAGTCCAGCAGGACTTCTTACACACACAAAAAGACTGCCTAAGTGATAGAATTCAGAAGGCTTTCAAATGTCTGAGTTTCTGACATTTACTGCAACATTGCTGACAAAAGAAAACCAAAATCACAGAAGATACCTACTCAATTATCATCATTTAAGAATGAGAAACTAGAGTCAGGAAATGGACTAAATATTTAAAGCAGTTTCATCATAAATATAGATATTTAAGGGGTGGTAAGTAGATTCGAGATACAACTGTCTGTAAGGATGTACCTGAGTTGGGAATACCTGAATATTCTCATGGTCATCCATGGCCAATCCAATATTGGACTAATATTATCGATTTTACTTAACCTCAGAATTTGATAAGACCCAGGTTATAGTTGAGGTTTCGTTTGGGGGGTTTTGTTTTGTTTTCGCTTGAAATAAAGAGAGCGCTAACAGTGTTGAATTCTTTACTTGAAGTCACAGACATGGGAAATTATAGAGTTTGCTCAGCATTGAGTTCTCCTTCAAGTTCCTCTGTGTGTGCCATTGCTGCCCTGTCACTTTTTATTGTAATAGCCTTTATTTACAGGTCTGACTTAGTTGGACACAAATGCATATGTGTAACAGAGTTGGTCCACAGTCTATGGCACTGTTAATGACAAAGAAGGACATTTGGGGCATGGAATCCAATGAAAACAAATGAGTCCTCCCACAATAAAGTCCTTGAAAGAGTTTAGAATACATCCTCTTCCTCTCTTGGCTTCCCATGTGCCAGGAGGTGGGCCCTTTTCTGCATCTGCTATTCCTAATTCTTACATTGAAAGTTTGCCAGTGCTTCTTCAATGATCCACAAAACCATCTGTTTTTCTTTGAAAATACAACATCAGTTCTTCTCTTTCACATTTAATCTATAAGTCAAATTTTCAAAGCTCTTAAGCTGGAAACATTAACTTTCTAACCTTCGCATGACTTAAAGTCGCACATTGCATTATTAAGGAAAAATGCTTACTTGGAGAATTTAAGTTCTAAATTTTGTTTGGTTGATTGGAGGCTTCACCCCAGCTCCTGGCATCCATTTTGAAATGTTGGGTGGAAAGTTCCATTTCAAGCCATCTCCCCTGGGAGTTGTCACAGTCCAGAATGTACCTCCAAGAAGACCAGCCAAATGGCAACCAGTGGAGTTCAACACTACTCCCATGGGCTATTTAAACTGCTCCCCCCAGAGAACATGTGGTCTTTTCAGTTTGCATTTCTCCTCTCCATGTTTTCCAGGAAGTGGGGGGCGGGGAGCACCACTGAGGACTGGCCTCCATTAAACATGGCCCTTTTTAAATTTGCTTTGATTTAGTTTTATTTGAATTATTGCATCAGCAGAGAGGCTTACTGGGTCAAAAAAATTAACATTTATATGTTAACACGGTTTAGTAATTCTATCTCCATTCCCCTCTTCTCTCTCCCTTTCAATCCCCTCCCTGTTCTTCCATCATTTTCCTTCTCCATTTCTTTCTCTCCCAGCCTCTCTTCCCCATCTGCCCCAAGCAGTGACTCAAGTGCAAAGTAAACTATGAATCAGATTCAGGTGTCTGCCTGCATGGCTCACAAATACAAGGCTTACTTTTTGCAAGAATAGCTCTCTTGTCTCCTGACTGAATTGGTTCCTCCTGCACCCCCACCATCCCTATGGCTTTCCCTCTATTTTTAGATAGACATTCTGAAGTCTTAATATATCAATGACATTTATAACACATGTTAATATCTAAAACGTCAATGCTCTATTTGTAGCAATGACTGCTGGTGTGATGAGATGCTTTTGTTATGTCAGTGACTTTTATTATAAATAGGATGAAACTGTGAGCTCCTTTTGGAAAATTAAAGAATAATACTAAAGCACTTTCTGTCCTAGTTTGTTCAACTATCAGCCGCAATAAGAGGTTGTATTTTATTATTTTGGGGAAGTGCACACTTTATAGATTGTTCTTTCTAAGTTCAGGGTGACTATCTGTCTCTTAGACCAGAAGACAACAGGCTCTTCTGGATGATGTATTAGAGCAGAAAGTGTGGACACCTGGGGATCCATTTTATAATCTTTGTAATTTTTCATGCCCTCTGTGGTGACTAGCACCTTGGATCTCTGGAGGTGGCCAGTGCTAGGGTTTTAGATGAAGCCTTTAATGCTGATCTGTATCTCTTCACATTTTACTCATCATTAAAGTGCATTTGACAATTACAGGCTACAGGCTAAAAGCATCTGTGTTGGGTGAAGTTAGGCAAGGGCAAAAACTGGTGCAGGGTGATTTGGCAAAACCACTCTACCTCTCTGAGCTGCATTTTCTTCTCCAAAATATTGAAAATAAGTGAATCCACTAAAAAGAGATAGCAAAACTATAATGATGTGTGTGTGTGTGCAAGCATGAAATTCAAGAATGAATTAAATGTGTGAGTAGTAATCATTGCTCATTTTGTTTCAACGAAACTTATTTCTATCTTGTTGGTGAAGAATGTTTTGCTCTGCAAATCTGGCTGACCCGCTATTTATCTTGACTCTAAAGTGTAGCATGTGCCACTTTCTAACTATTCTGTTTTGCTATATCCACTCATAGGCCCAGTGCCCATTATACCTACATATACTCTATGTTCTAATCATTTAGAATTTTTCGATTTTCTTTTTTGCTTAGGACTTTCATGCATCCTTATAATGTACTTGGTCAAATCTGTCTCCACATTTCATCTGCTCCAACTCTTTCCATACTCTACCACTCCCTCTCCTTCCAGATTCATGTAGTCTTCCTTTAAAAAAAAAAGGAAAAAAGGAAAAAAAAACCTTATTGTTCCTACTTAGTGCTACCAGTATGGAATCATCAACTTGGTGCTGAATAACATTTTAGGGTCCTAGTCACTTTTGAAAAATTACTATTTTCTACCAACCATTCATTGCCACTAGCTTCTCAGATAGTAATAAACTAAGGAGTCCCTCCTTAGTTTGTGCTGATATGTTGGCTGTGTTCATCCTATGTAGGAATTCTTGGGCATACACAGTTCCTGAGAGTTCATGTATACTATTGCCCTTTCAAGTCTTGAAAGCAGTGCTTGTATTAGCAGTCTACAACATATGACATTTTTAATTTTTTACCCATTCCTCTGTAATGAGTCCAGTGACTTTGGAAGAAAGGATATGATATAAATGTTCCATTTAGGTCTCTGTACTCTGAAGGCTCTTTTTCTCTGCATGTTATCCTGTTGTATTCTCTGTGTTAACTATAATATATCGTTAAAAGAAGCTTCTCTGGTGAAATTTATGAAATGCAACCTCTGGTTAAGAAGACAAGAACATAGAAGAAAGTTTCAAGCCATGTCCAATTAAAAGAATAAAAATAATGAGGTTCTCTGTTATGCACTAAAACCAAAATGTGTTCATTTCTCCATTAATGGCACCAGGTATGAGTTCTGTTATACAAAGCAGGTCATATTCCCATTGTTATGACAGTGACACAATTATTTTTGGAGAAACTTAACAACCATGAAGCTTTCATGATTGAGATTAGCAACCTTGATCAAAGGGATAAAAGACACAAGGGAGTTTATAATTTACTACTTTTGCCAGTGATGATTTTAGCAAGAAAGAGCCTTCAATGATCTTCACAAATAATCTTTCATGAACACTGCAGCTGCAGCTTTGACCTCCTGTTCTTCAGAATTGCAAATATTAAATTTCAAAGATTGCTATATTGCTCAATCTATGGTTTTTTTTTGAAAGAACAAGTGAAATAAGGCCCAGGCATTATTTTATCTTGCTATTTACTTTTCCTGTGTCTTCTTTTAACTCATTCTTCAAACTCAACATAGATATCACCTCCAAATAGAATCATTTGCCCATTCTTCACTCTATCTCTCTGGCGTGTCATAGATTCATCTATTGGTCTTGTGACTGAATATTCTGTACTGATTGTCCTACCATTCCTCAGATCATGCTTTTGTTGAAGGAAGAACTTAGGGTTGTTCTTTAAATTCCAAGACACAGATCACAAATAGAATAATTCTTTGTCAGTTTCCTGAGTTGTGCATATTTCTGATGTCTTGTGACACACTCTTTTTATTGCGTGAATCAGCCATAGTTTCTGCTGGCTTTCCATTTGTCAAATATATCTTTACCTGTTCATCACATCTTGAAGAACATGTTGATTACTTTGATTTAATCATGCCACATTGCTTTACATATTTCAAAATACCACATTATCTTCTATAACAGCATAGAGTTATAATTAACTAATCACTTCTTATCTCAAATGCAGATTGGATACTACTCATCTTTTTTCAAATGTTCCAACTTTGGAAATTCCTGTATATAAATTGATCGCAAGAGTATTTAACACACATAGTAAAGATGATTTATACTGTATTAAGTATTGCCATCATATTAGACTATAAAGGCCTGTCCCTGCATCTACAGCTGACTACAATCAGCATCTTCTTTTTGTCACTAATGCTGTCAAGGTTGATTATCACAGCTTTGCTTCAGTCTTCATGTCCACTTTGGTCTGTCCTCGGGATTCAAGTGTGAATCTACTCTGTTCCATATGTGTTCCCATCTGCTTGAGTTGGTAACACAAGGCATGTGTTTTTCATGAAAAAATTCACTGCAGTTCAAGTGAAGAGACAAATCTGTATAAGCGCGTATTTGTCTCTTCTCATATCATAGCTGCCAAGGAGGCAGGAAGCAAATGCCGGGGATCACTGTGAGCACAAAGACAGTATGAGTGAGTTTGAAGCCTGGATTATAGAGTGAGACCCTGGCACAGGAGAGCAAAATGAGGTGCTAGGAATATGGCTGTCAGGAGAATGCTTGTCATCCTAACATGAAGTTTTGAGTTCCAGTTCCCAGAAACCACATGAAAAGCTGGATGCCATACAGGTCTTTCACTTGCTTGGTGAGAGTTATTCCAAAATATTTTATATTATTGAGGCTTTTGTGATGGGTATCATTTTTAAATTTATTTCTCAGCCTTTTTATTGTGTGTATTTAATAGGACCACTGATTTATTTTCCATTTCATTTTAAATTCCATCCACACTTCTTACCCCAGACCTCCTCACCCCATGCCCAATCCCCATTCACTCCCCCTAACACGTAAGAGCTTCCGTAGGGAGTCAGCAAAATCTGGTTCATTAAACTGAGGCAGCACCAAGCCCCTCCCCCATTCATTAAGACTGAGCATGGCATCCCACCATAGGGAATGTGATCCAATAAGCTAGCTCACACACCATGAACATATCCTGGTTCTAGTTCTAGAAATCTCACACATAGATAATTCAAGCTTCAGAGCTGTCTCCCACATATGGGGGGGGGCTACTTCAATCCTGTGGAGTCTCCACAGCTGTCAGTGTAGAGTTCATGAGTTTCCACAAACTTGGTTCAGCTGTCTCTGTAGGTTTTTCCATAATGATGCTGACCTCTCTTGCTCAGATATTCTCCCTTCCTCTCTTCACTTGGATTTCTAGAGCTCAGCATGTTATTTGGTTGTGGATCTCTTTATCTGGTTCTGGCAGTTGCTGGATGAAAACTCTATGATGACAGTTGGTGTATTCACCAATCTGATTATAGCGGAAGGTCAGTTCAGGCAACCTCTCCACTA
Organism: Dicrostonyx torquatus; assembly: GCA_028555095.1. NCBI lineage: Eukaryota > Metazoa > Chordata > Mammalia > Rodentia > Cricetidae > Dicrostonyx > Dicrostonyx torquatus. The sequence goes on from JAQHUG010000059.1 coordinate 7,317,278, forward strand.
GGAGTCTTATCTGGGGTCATTCTTGTGGGTTCCTGGGAATTTCCCTAGCAGCCGGTTTCTTCATAAGCCATGGTAGCTTTTTCTACCATGTTCTCTCTTTCATTGTTCTCCCACTTCTTTCCTCTTCCGCCTTGACCATCCCATTCCCTTACATTCTCACCTCCCATACTCCCACCCTTACCACTCCTCTCACGCCCTGTTTACGCAACAGATCTCATCTAATTGACCTTCCCTGGGCAACTCATGGGTCCCTCTTAGGGTCTTCATTGTTACCTAGATTATGTGGAGCTGTGGATTGTACTATGGTTAACCTTTCCTTTATATCTAACATCCACTAATGTGTGAGTACATAACCATGTTTGTCTTTTTGAGCCTACATTACCTGGCTCGGGATTTTCTTTTCTATTTTCATCTATTTGTCTGCAAATTTCATGATGTCATTTTTTTTTTACAGCTTGAGCTATACTCCTTTGTGTATAGGTACCACATTTTTTTATCCATTATTCAGTTGAGGGGCATCTAGGTTGGTTCCAGGTTCTGGATATTATGAATAATGCTACTCTGAACCTTGTTGAGAGAGTGTCCTTTTGGTAAAATTTACTATCCTTTGAATAATTGCCAAGAGTGGTATCACTCAGTCTTAAAGTAGAATAATTCCCAATTTTCTGACAAACTGACATACTGATTTCCAAAGTGGTTGAATAAGTTTTCACCCAAACCAAAAGTGGAGGAATTATAACATGACTCCACTTCTTCTCCAGAATAAGCTGTCCACAGTACTTTTGATTGTAGCCATTCTGACAAGTGTCTTTTTGATTTTCATTTCCCTGATGATTACAGATTTTGAGCAATTTGTTAAATGTCTTTCAGCCATTTGAAATTCTTAGGCTGAGAAGTCTCTGTTTAGCTCTACCCAATTTTTAAAAATAGAATTATTTTGTATTTTGAGGTCTAGCTTCTTGAGTTCTTTGTATATTTTGGAGATCAGCCCTCTGACAGATGTGGGGTTGATAAAGATTTTTCCCATTCTGTTGGCTTTCGTTTTGGCCTATTACTATGCCATTTGCCTTACAGAAGCCTTTTGGTTTCAGGAAATAATCCCATTTGTTGATTTTTGCTCTCAGAGTCTATGCTACTCGTGTTATTATTTTGTAAATTTTCTCCTGTGCCAATGCATTCAAAGCTACTTCCCACTTTGTCTTCTGTCAGGTTCAGTGTGATTGTACTTATATTGAGGTCTTTGATCTATTTAGACTTGAGTTTTGTACATGGTAATAGATATAATTCTATTTGCAGTTTTCTACATGTTGTCATCCAGTTATGCCAAAACCATTTGTTAAATATGCTTTCTTTCTTCCATTGTAACTTTTTGGTTTCTTTGTAAAAACTTAGGCATTCATAGATGTGTGAATTAATGTCTCAATCTTTGATGTGATTCCATTGGTCCACATGTCTGTTCTTATGGCAATACTAAGCTACTTTTACCACTATCATTCTATAATGGAGTTTGAAGTCAGGGATGGTGATGCCTCTGGAATTTCTTTATGATACAGGGTTGTTTTAGCTCTTCTGGGATATTTTTGTTTTCCATATGAAGTTGAGTATTGTTTTTTCAAGGCCTGTGAAGAATTGTGTTGGGATTTTGATGGGGATGTCATTTAATCTGTAGATTGCTTTTGGTAAGATTGTCTTTTTTATTAGGTTGATCCTACCTATCTGAGGACATGGGAGATCTTTGATTTTCTAATACTTTCTTCAATTTCTTTCTTGTCATACAGATCTTTTATTAGCTTGTTTAGAGTTACCCCAACATATTTTATATTTGTGGCTATTGTAACATGTTTATCATTTGTATACAGGAAGGCTAATTATTTTTTGAGTTGTTCTTGCATCCCACTATATTACTAAAGGAGTTTATCAGCTGTAGGTGTTCCTAGGTAGGATTTTTTTTTAGGGGGATCACTAATGTATACCATCACATCATGTGCAAAAAATCCCAGTAATTTGACCTCTTAATTTACAAATTTTATCCCCTCGTGATGTGGGACAAAGGTCCTGTACCCTATAAATATTTATCACTTGTATTGCTTTAATAAAATGCTGATTAGCCAATAGCCAGGTAGGAAGTATAGGTGAAGCAACCAGAACAAGAGAATTCAGGGAAGAGGAAAGGTTCAGTCTGTATTTTCCACCCAGATGCAGAGGATGCAAGATGAAACTGCCTCACTGATAAAAGGTACCAAGCCATGTGCTAACACAGACAAGAATAATGGGTTAATGTACAATGTAAGAGTTAGTTAATAAGAAATCCTGAGCTAATAGGCCAACCAGTTCATAATTAATGTAGGCCTCTGTGTGTTTCTTTGGAACTGAACAGCTGTGAGATGGGCAGGAGAAAACTTTTGTCAACACCCTTGACCTCCTTATTGCTCTAGCTAGAACTTCAAATACTATATTGAATAGCTATGGAGAGAGTAGACAGCTTGTCTCATTGCTGATTTTAGAGGAATTGCTTTGTGTTTCTTAACATTTAGTTTATGTCAGTTGTAGGCTCACTGCAATTTGTCATTATTATTATTTTATTATTATTATTATTTATTATTTTCCTTTTATCCATAACCTCTTCAAGATGTTTATTATGAAGGAGTGTTGGAATTTGTCACAGGCATTTACAGTATCTAATAAAATGATATGTTTTTTCTTTCAGTTTCTTTATACGGTGGATTACATTGACAGATTTCTGTATGTTGAACTAATCCTGCAGCTGTGGGAAGCCTACTTGAACAAAGCACATAATTTTATGATGTATTATTGGATTCTTTTTGCCAGTATTTTATTGGGTTTTTTGTATCAATTTCATAAGGAATGATGGTATGTAGTTCTTTTTCTTTGTTGAATCTTTGTATGGTTGGTTATTAGGTTAAGTGAAGACTCATAAAAGGAGTTTGGTATGTTCTTTCTGTTTCTATTGTATGGAACAATTTGAGGAGTATTGGTATTAGTTCTTCTTTGAAATTCTGATAGAATTCTATGCTGAAGCCATCTAGTTCTAGGCTGTTTTGGTTGAGAGATTTTGATGACTGCTTGTATTTCCTTAGAAGATATAGGTCTCTTTAAATTGTTTATATAATCTTGATTTAATTTTGGTATGTGATTTCTATCAAGAAATTTTTCCATTTCTTTTAGAGTTTCCTATTTTGTGGAATATGGGATTTTGAAGTATAACCTAAATATTCTCTGGATTTCCTATGTGGTTGTTATATTTCCCTTTCAGTTTCTGATTTTGTTAATTTAGATGGACTCTGTGTTTTTTTTTTTTAGTTATTTTGAGTAAGGGTTTTTCTTTCTTATTAATTTTCTCAAAGGACTAACTTTGTTTCATTGATTAATTGTATTGTTTTCTTTTTTTTCTTTTTTATTGATTTCAGTCCTTAGTATGATTTGTGCCTTTAGAGAGAGCCCATACTTGACACTTCCTGGAGTGTCAGAACACAAATTTTGGTATGGCCCAAAGACCTAAGATAGAACCAAAGAGGTTTAGAGGGGAAAAATAAATATAATGATGCCTCAAGATATTCTGCTACCCTCATAGATTGGTAACTACCCCAGTTGTTACTAAGAAACCTTCATCCACTGATAGAAGCAGATACAGAGAAAACCAAACATTAGGCTGAGCTTGAGGAACTGTTATTGTTGTGACTGTTTTTCTTCATTGTAAATTCCCTGAGGGAATATTCTAAGGATGCCAATAAGACACAATAATAATATATTTGAGAGCATAGCTGCTTCTTCTGCATCTTGGCATAGTATAGGCTTATTGGTTCATCCCTAAATATCCGTACACTTTCAGATGATAGAAGGTGGCTAAAAGCAGAAAAGTTTGCCCTCCCCAAGTTTCTTGCTAAAGAGAGGGAGGAGGGATTGTAGGAGCTAGAGGGGTCAAAGACAACAGAAGAAAATCTATAGGATCAACCAACCTGGGCTCAGAGAAATTCATAGAATCTGAGCCAACAAGCAGGGAACTTGATAGGACAGACCTAAGCCCTCTACATAGATGTGACAGTTGTGTAGCTTGGTCTATTTGTGGAACTTCTAATGGGGAAGCGAGAACTATCCCTAACACTTTGGCTTGCTTTGGGGAACATATTTCTCTTACTGGGTTGTCTTCTGCAGCCAATACAAGGAGAGGAGCTCAGTCCTACTGCAACTTGACATGCCAACTTTTATTGATCCTCATAGGAGACCTGCCCCTTTCTGAACTCAAGCAGAGGAGAAGTCGATTTGGGCTCTCTGGAGGCAGAGGTGGGGTGAGGGAATGGAATGAGAGGAGGGAGGAGAAACTGCTGCCAGGATATAAAACGAATGAATAAATTTAATTAAAAAAAAAAACTATATGTGGCAGCCCATGGTTGTGAAACCAGTATTGGGGAGACAAAGGCACAAAGACCACTGGGGTATGCTATGTGATCAGTCAGGTTATGTCAGTGAGTTCCAGGTTTAGTGAACAATCCTATCAAAACATAATATGGAGAGCAATTACGGGAACACTCAGTGTTGACTTATGGCTTCCAAATACCTATGTAATGTCTGTGTATTCATGGGTACACATGTGTGGGTGCTTGTGCACTCACCCCACAAGGCACATGGGCACACAGGCACCGACAAGCACACACACACACACACACACACACACACACACACACACACACACACCAGAAGACAGATTTAACATCAGGTCTAATTTTAAGCAAAGCATTTCTGCACTATGGCTCCCAGCATCCTCATGAGTAGAATGGAAACAGGAACAGGATCTATTCAGTGAAGGATTTGCCAAAATTACACACAAATGTCTGAGAAGATCAAATTTGAGAATTTAAAAGACATTCTGAATCAATAAATTATGATAGAAGGTGAGGGTAAAAGAAAAAGTAAAGATTTAAACAGGGTTTAAATAATATTAAGATATTTAGCCCTTACCATACAATGAGTGCATCATCACGACAGTGTTTTGAGTAACAAAGCCAGATATATCCCAGGTGTCTACAAAACTTGGAAAAAAATAGGGAAGTGTGCATCCTTAGATTTATATATGCATGAAACACACTTGGAAAATACATCTGTCTAGTGGTGAGACAGACTTTGAGGAGGGGTGGAGTATAGAGAAGGCAAAGAGGAGTTATGATGCTCTAAGTTTAGCTACTTGAAGACAATTTGCCAGAGGCTGAAAACCCAGTGTATACAAGCCCAGAGGGCCCCAGTGGCATATTGCTGCTTCCCGAACCAGCCTGACTTCTAAGGACACCAGAAGAAGAAGAAAGTTGGGGAGGGCAAACTTTTGTGCTTCTAGCCATGTTCTACCATCTGAAACTGTAGAGAAATGTAGGAATGAACCAAGACAGGTCTGTACTCATAGCTGCCAAGCTGCAGAAGCAGCAGCTATGCTCACAGAGTTGTTGATATAGTGCCTTACTGACATCTTTAGAAAAATTCCTCAGGGAGTTTAAATTGAAGTAGAGTAGTCACAGCACTATCAGCAATCCATCCTCCATGTAGAGTCAGTCACAAAGGTACTTTCCCTTATTCTAGAGAGTAAGCAGAGTAAGACTTAAAAATATCATGATTTGTATGCTTGCATCTCATACGGGTTTGCATACAGGGATTGGGAATATTGTCTGTGGCTGTTGTCAGTGCCCCACCGGATGTACTCACACTTTGCTTTTAAAGACGCAAGACAATGTTACACCAGTTTGATTAAAAAGGGGGTCATTTATTGGAGGGGATAAAACTTACAGATCAATGTCCCAAACTACAGTCCTCTGGTCGCAAATAGGAAACAGAGTCTAGCAGTCAGAACAGGCGCCAGAAGCAAGAGAGCTAGCTGAGAGCTGTTGCCACTTTTTAAAATAAAAACCATGCCCCAGTAGGCTGGTATCTTAAAAGCCATTGGCTGAAGGTGAGGGAGCTCCCGAAGCACCTCCCGCTTTTATTTAAGTAAGAAAGGTCTAAACCTACTACAAAATTATACACAGTAAAAATAAAATATCCTATTTTTAAATAGCTTAAGTATTGTATATACAGTAAAAATAAAATATCCTATTCTTAACTAGTTTAAGTCTTGTATAATAAATAACTTGGCCAAGTCATGAGGGGAAAGTAACTAACTACAATTATCTAGTCTTCAACCCAATCGAAGATCTGAGAAGGGGAATAACATTACCTGAGTAATTAGGAGGTACAATCAAACAACTTCCAAAATATGCAACAAATCACAGAGAAAACTGGGTACATGGGCAATCACCCAAAGTCATGTTTGTGATGTTGAAGCAACCAACTTTGACTAAGGCCTAGAATAACTGAGATTAATTTTAATGGCAAGAAATTTTTCAAAACCATCTTGCCCTGTCTTGGCAGGATTTGACAGTTCTGCTTATTCATTTCAGGATACTATTCATTTTGTCAGTAGCTAAGGTATGGGCAGTTCCTTGCCCAGAGGCCCGCTTTGCCAAGAAGAAGATAAGCTCCAATTGGAGTGTCTTTGGTGCTGAACAGTCTCTCGGGAATAGATCAGTGTAGCCAGGAGCTTTTATGTCTCTTTACCAGAGAACTCTAGGTTAGATTAAATGCCATTTTCTACAGCTTTTTGAAAAGGTTGAAGACTATTTATGCAGAATATAATCTCTATGTAACTAAAGAACCTTATTA
>JAQHUG010000059.1:7361524-7387933 GCA_028555095.1 Dicrostonyx torquatus
TTTTCTGTCTTATATTATTGTTTGAAACTTTTATCAGTTCATTTTACTGTTATTTATTGTTTTTAATCTCTCGTGGATAAAGATGTATGATGATTTTTATTCCTGTTATCTAGAGAGCAAGTCTATAAATACAGTGCTCTACACAGGTTTGTATGACTGACTAGGTAACAGAGTTAATGGCTAAATTATCATGATATTGTTCTTAAACTCCTTTACTGAATATGATAGAGTTGGAACAAGGTATAAAATACACAGGTATGGTTGCCAGTACTTTGTAAGTAACTAATTGACTCATTATAGGTATACGACAAGCACATGACTGAATGATCTAGACTATAAAGGTAAATAATATCATACCTTGTTAATAATTCTAGATTGAAATGATAATGTAGCGAATATAATGAACTAAAAATAAACTATTACATATTTTACAAATTACTTTCATAAACCTTTTCTTATATTCTGTACTTTAGGTTCAACAAAATTTAAAATCTTATTGAATGTGGTTGTAAACACATTTAATCTCAGAAGACTAAGGTGGTGAGTCTCGAAAGTAGCACCATAATATCAGAGCCAGCCTGGGCTTACACAATGAGACCCTATCTGAATATAAAAAAAAAAAATAGACTTCAGTAGTCATGTTAGCTGACCTCTCTGCTTCACAGATAGGTTCTGTAGAACCATGCTTCTCTAGAATAATAGTCATGAAAAGACAAACATTAAGACAAACAAACATATGATTAGGATAGTATAGCAGACCTGAATACTTGGAAAACCAAATCAGGATGATCATATATTCATGGATAGCCTACAATAAAATTGAATTCAAGACTGCCATGGGTAGCTTAGTAAGACCCTGTCTCAAAATTTAAAATAGAAAATGGGTTAGGGTTAAAGCTTCGGAATAGGACATATAAAAGATCCTAGGTTTGCTCTTCAGTACCAATTACAAAGAATGTGGGTTGAAACAATGAAGGGAGAGGGAGGAAGGGATACAGAAGGATGATTTTGGTAGGATAGACAGATTTGTTAATCTTGGAGTCCAGGCAGAAGCAAGATATAGCTAGATGGGAGAGAATTCCACATCAAAAGAGGTGAAGCCAGTATTGACAGGGAGGATTCTAAAGAAGCCATGTGCAGTATATGCCATTAAAGAGAAGGACGGAAGGAAAGAAAGAAAGAGAAAGAGAGAAATAAAGAAGAAGGAAGGAAGGAAAGAAAGCAAGCAAGCAAGAAAGCAAGAAAGAAAGAAAGAAAGAAAGAAAGAAAGAAAGAAAGAAAGAAAGAAAGAAAGAAAGAAGAAAGAAAGACAAGACTAACTTCGGCACAACTGTATGCCAGAACATTTCAGAAACCACATCCTTTCCCTTGGTGTGTGACACAGACACTAGCAGGATGATGGGCAATGGTTAATAGTGACAGTTTTATGAGAACAGAGGTACTTAGGGATACAGACCAGAAGTTCCCCAGCTGCTCAGGAAGGACTTTTAAGCACCATTAAATCAATTCTGTAGTATTTAATGTTTCACTCCAATAGTCCTGGCTTCACATGGGCCAGTTCAACAAGGCATCAAAAGATGCATACAAGAAGCTTCTGCAAATTTCAAATGTCAAAAGACTTCTGCTTTTTTTCCATGTAAGTCTTGAGAATTCCTTAGGATGAGTTTTTCCAACAGTGAGGAGCTATATTTTCCAAAGGGCTCCAGGCATTTACTTCTTTGCTTCTATTAGCAATGGCCTCAAGAAGATATGCAAGATGAAGTTGGTATGCTACTGAGATCTTTCTTTGCCCAAACTCTTTGAAGTTAATTGGGCATGAGATTCTACACAGCACTAACTGCAATCAGTAAGTGTATCTTACTCCCATCTTAGGTCTAAGTGTGACTTAAAAATTTGTTTTCAATTGAAAAATTCTCATGCTAATTATGTACCTGTAGATGTGCCCAAGAGGGTGAGTTACATGTGTGCCAGTAAAGCTAGTGCTACAAACAAACACCTTTGTAGACTAGCATTTGCATGGCCTTGGAATCCCAAAGCATGTAAAATTTGTCATTACATAATATTTCCAGGAGAATCGGATCAGAGGTAAAACTAGGTTTTGAATGACATAGATTGCAAAGGTAAACAAGAATTATATTTTGAGAGGTGGTTGCACCTGTCTTTAATCCCACCCCTGAGGGGCAGAGATTGATGTATCTCTAAGTTCAATGCCAGCTTAGTCTACAGACAAGTTCCAGGATAACAAGGGTGCTACACAAAGAAACCCTGTCTTTAAAAATCAAACGAAAAATCTTTTCATTTTGTTATATCACTAGCATTATTCGTTTAGGGCTTATTTTTACATTTTATTAAGTATTTATGATAATTATTCTCATTGTGGTGTTTTAATATATGAATTTAATGAAGTTTTACTGTGTTCACCCTGTTACTGTCTCCTTTCCTCTTGCTGGTTGGCTAATTCCCTTCCCCTTCTCAGATAGGTCCTCTTCTACTTTAATCTTATCTTTCCTGAACACAGAAGTTTCATTAGGGTTATATATAGGAGCGTGGATAATGGTTTATTTATCAGCACACAGGGAACTTACCGGTTACTACTTCAGTGTAGAAAATGGCTCTCCATTTGCCAGGTACCATTCTAGAGTAGATACTCAAGGTATTTTTAATACACTGACAATTTTAATATACTGATTTACCATACAGCCTCTTAAATAAATGAAATTCTACAAAACCCTAGGGATATTAGAAGTTCTCGCATGTTTTATCTTCTTGTGTGTGTGTGCACGCATATACATATGCACATACACATGATATGTGCATGTGTGAATGCTTTAGTGTGAGAGTATAGAGAAAAAAACTTAACTGTTGTCCTTGTCTTCTAATTTATTTGACAAAGTCTAATATTCTCCTTTGTGAATGATAGGTTTATAGGCTTATATTTTTCTGAGATTGTCCTGACTATGTTGGTCACTTCATGGTAAGAGCAATGAGATTAAGGACCACCATGAAGATGTGTGGATGACACAAATACAATACAATGTATAGCAAGTGGTCATTGTTTTACACGCTGATACATTTTCCCACCCTGGTAGATTACTGTAGTTACAACCTCATTAGGATGATTACGATGTTCTCTCTCTGTGTGTGTCTGTCTGTCTGTCTGTCTCTCTCTCTCTCTCTCTCTCTCTCTCTCTCTCTTTTACTCTTCCTCTTTCCTTCTCTCCCTTTTCAAATACACTTTTTGCATGCAGCACTGGCTAGCCTGGAACTTACCAGAACTGCCCACCTCTCCCTTCTCAGTGAAACACCAGCTAGCCTGGAGCTCACAGTATCCCAGACTTCACTGACCTGGGCAAGAATACAACTATGTGGCAGCTCTACTGTCAGGAATCACTATTATTATGACTATTCTCATTTAATAAATGTGAAAATTAATAAGCAGAAAATCGATGAATTATCAAGAAGGATAGAACAAGGAAGAGGTAGAGCTTTCATTGAGGTACCTAACAACTCTACCATCCTTGAATTTCTTCACAATGATGCCAATGAAGCAAGATGCTGTCCAGAAGAAGATACAAATAGTGTACAGAGGCAATGAATAAAAAGTAGCTAGAAGTCACAGTAGACAAATATCACCCTGACCAATTTGTCATTTAATCTGGGCTTTTACTTGGTATTTTGTCACCTATGTGAATAAGAAATTAACTAAAACTCATGCAGGAGAAAGACATTTTTCATTCTGTGCATTTTCCCAAGGTACTTTATACCCCATCCCACCTCTGGCAAATCTAACATGCAGCTTGTAAACAAAGGTATGGCAGTTTTAACCCCTCAGATGCAAAAGCTGTGAGCAATTTGGGTTGCCACCAGCATCTTCAAACCTGTGTCACTATCTGTGGCACCATGCTCTTTTATTGATGATCAATGTTTTATTAAGAAAGTAAATTTGGAAAATTCACCAGAGAATTTAATGCTCACACAATGCAACCTTTGTGGCATTGAACCACAGAATAACATCAGGATTGAGGATAGCTTCCTTCTCAGATATCTATAAAGCCCTTGACCTCTCCAGGTCTTGAGACTGACAGGCTCTTTTCTTCTCTAAATCCTGCTCCTACAGAACTTAAAAAAGGCCAAGAAGAGAGTCTCTAAGAACTTCTCAATAAGTTGTATCCAGAATCAAGGAAGAAACATTTGAAACACTGAAAACATTGAAAAACATTAGCAGGAATCTAATATTTTGTAATCATATGTAATTCTCAAAGAATCTCCCACAGTCCCGTCAGTCTTAAGAAGAGATGGTTTTCCCCATTTCTGGATGGCAAGTCACTCAGGAGAGGGCATAATCCTCCATCTCCCTCACCTGCTCCTGACTGTAAGGCCTAGCTGCCCTGAATGAACTAACATGGCAGTTTCTTCAAATGTAGACAAACTCTTCCTTTTACTAGATTTCCATTTTATCTTTATTTTGCTGCAAACTGTGGTTTAGCCCTCTTTTTAATTTAGTATTATCATGTGGAGGGCAGAAGCCATTGTGTGTAAGGGTGTACGTGTTGGTCAAGCATTAGCTTTGTGAAGTCAGTTTGCTCATTTTAACTTTATGGGGCTTACAGGTATCAGGTCATTAGGCACGAGCAATAAGCACTCCTCTACCCAAGGAATACCCAGTTTTCCCCTCAGGTGTATTACAAGAAAAATATATTGGTATTGAATTTTAGTACTTGCACAAACATATGTATATTTATGTGTATAAGTTCTGTGGGTGTATACACACACACACACACACACACACACCAAGAGTAAGAAAAAGCATACAATGGCCCTTCGTGAACATATATTCTTACTATACTAACCTGTTGCCTCAAATGGCAGATGTAATCATTAATTATTTAACACCATGGTTATTCTGGCATTTGCCTCTAAAAAGTCCATTGTGGAAGCAAGGCCCAAGCTTGCACCTATAAAAGTGAATTCAGTGACTTTCCAAACATACTCCAAAACTACACCGTCCATTTATACATGCATAGAAAGCAACAAGTGTCCAGAAGTACAAAATGATTGCCACACACCTGAACATTACTCTGTGATGGGATGAAGAATTCACTACCACAGCAGAGTATCATTTCGTGGTGTGGATGATTTCTAATAGCATTCATTTGTCTTAAGTGTTTCTGTGAAGATTCAAATAAGCAACCACACTCTTCTATGTAATGGCATTTTGTATCTGAGATGATTATTTTCCTGCCAACACAAGCTTGGCTCATTTGGGAAGGAGTGACTTCAACTGAGAACATGACTCCATCCTATTTGCTTGTAGACAAGTATGAGGAGTATTTTCTTGATTAAGAATTGATGTGGAAGCTTTTGCTTTGTCAGGTGATCTTGTCTTGTCTAACAGACCAAGGTAAGCAAGTCATGGTTAGCAAGCCAGTAAGTATCATTCCTTCTTGGCCTCTACTTCAGTTCTTGTATCCAAGTTGCTACCTTGAATTTCTCCTTGGACTTAGGGATTGACTGAGACATAACTATTTGAATATGAAATAAAGCTTTATTTTGGTCTCATTTGGTCATGTGGTATTTATCATAGAATATAAAACCAAATTAAGACACTATGTATCCTCAGGTCTCTGTATGTGGGCATGCATTAGGAAGAGGATCAAGAAATAATATTATATTTTCCTTTAGAATATTAAAATTGTAGTGAGAAGTCAGTTGCAGAGCATTGGTGGTACATGCCTTTACTCTCAGCACTTGGAAGAAGAAGCATGAATATCTCTGTGTCTTTGAGGCAGACCAATCTGGTCTACAAATCTCGAGAGCAAATTCTAGTACAGCTAGGGCTTCACAAAGAAATACTATATAGAACAACAAAAGAAGAATGAGAAGAAGAGGATGAAGCAGAAGAAAAAGAAGGAAGAGGAGGAGGAAGAGGTCTTAGGGATTTTATTGCTGTGAGGAGACACCATGACTATGGCAACTCTTATAAAGGTAAACATTTAATTGAGGGTAGCTTATAGTTTCAGTTTAGTCCATTATTCTCATAGAAGAACATGGCAGCAAGCAGGCAGAGATGGTCCTAAAGAAGGAGCTGAGAGATCTACATCTTCATTCACATGAACAGAAAGGGAACTGCACACCACACTGGGCATAACAGCAGTGACAAACTTTCTCCAACAAGGCCACACCCACTCCAATAATGTCATGCCTCTTATTATTGCCATTCCCTTTAGGGGCGATTTTCTTTCAAGCCACCACATTCTACTCCCTGACCCCTCAAAGACTTGTAGCTATATCATAATGTAAAAATGCACTCACTCCAAATACAAAATTGCTCATAATCTGTAAAAATCTCAAACTTATTTTAAAGTCAAAGATTAAAGTTTTCTCTGAAATTCATGCCATTTCTTAACCACAATCCCTTGTAAATTCAAAGTAAAAAAGATCACATACTTCCAACATATAATCGCAAAAGACACCGCACCAAAACACAGGGAAACGGAGCATAGGGAGGAAATACTAAAATAATCTAGGCAAACTCCAAATCTGCATCTCCATATCTGATACCAAAATGCTCTTCACCCCTCCAACTCCTTTCAGGTTTGTTGCCTGCCGCACACTTCTCCCTCTTGGCCTGCTTCCACTCCCTGTTGGCAGCTATCCTTGGCAGGTATCCTTCAGCTCTGACATCACCAACATCTTGGAGTCTCCAAGACAATTCAGGCTTCAACCTCATAGCTTCATGCAAGAGCCTCTCTTAGCCTCCACTCACAGTCACCCCTGACACATGCCTAGTCTAAGAGGCTGTCCTTAGTCATGAGGGAAAATTTTATAACCCCTTTCGTATATCCTTGACTCTAAATACAGAACCACATGGCCAAAGTTGCCAAGTTCTGCTGCTGGTTGGGACTGGAACATGTCCTCCTTATTCAATTGTACCCTCAGCTGCCTCTTGCTTTCAACAGTTTCCATTACTAACTAAGCTCGGTTATTTCAGAACTTTGTCTATAGACCAGATTGACCTCAAACTCAGTGATCTACATACCTCTGCTCCTGGAGTGCTGGGATTATAGGTGTACACCACAGCACCTAAGTCTAAATTTTCTTTAATTCCTTTTCACAATTTTGGAAATTTCCTGGGTAGAGTCTTGCCCTGAGGTCACCATAACTTCTACTTCATTTCTTAATCTGTTTATCACCTTGAACATAGGGAAAGGAGAAGAAGAGGAGGAGGAATAAGGAAAGGAGAGTGACCAGGAAAAGGGGAAGAAAGACCAGAAGGAGGAAGAAGAAGAAAAAGAAGAAGGACGGAAGGAAGAAAACAAGCAAGCAAACAAACAAACATGAAATAAAGAAAGTTAGAAACATCAATGCAGCCATGAAGATCAGGCATTGCATATTTATGAGTAACAAAATGATGATTTGAAATATGGGTCTTGAAAATAGTCAGTACTGACAGCACTGGGCCATTCCACACATTAGCTATTCTTACTTCTAGATGGACCCATATTACCCTCTGGTCTCACTAATAAAGGAATGTGGTACACAGATGTAATACACACGTTGCTGAGTACACAGGAGCCGGACAAGCTCACTAAAGATACTTCAAAGTCAGGAAGTGGAAGTGAAGGATGTAGCTGAGGGATAGAATATTCACCTGGAAGATTTAAAATCTTGAGTTTAATCTCCAGCACAATAAAGAGATTAGAATCAAGAGGAAAAGTAATTCTTATAAAAGAAAAGGAAATATACTAATGAAAGAAGTAAATACCCATCCTGTAAAAAACAGGGACACTAAGCACACAAGATGCAGATTATTTTCCATTTGCAGGAGTAAAATGGAATATTTGATTTTTGGGGAAAACGCCCCCCAGTTCTCTCCCTATCAGCAATATCCTACTAACCTGCCCTTAATAACTAGTAACCCTGCTCAGGGTCCCTGCAATTCTTCTGCCCCAGTGTGCTTTGCTTGGGAATCCAAGTACAGACACAAATATGTGGTATGTAGTCAGAGAAGTGTTCAGTGGAAGAAACAAAGTGGTATGGATATGAGCTCAGAATCTTACCAATATTGGCCACACCCATGTCCTCTACCCCACAGAGTCTCTTTTCCCTCAGCTCCCCTGGCTGCCATACCAGCTTCCCAGAAAAGCACCATTAGCGAGGTGAGATGCTGTACCAATATCACCTATTAAATGAAATAATGATTCTGAGATCCTAGCAACCTCAGCCAGATTAAAGCAAGCAGTCCCAGAGAGAGACAGCATTTGACTCAGCACAGTCCCTTCATCCAAAGTGCCTGCTATCTCCCTGTGTGCAAGGCATGGGCAGAGCTATAATATGTGTCCCTTTGCCTAAGAAAGTAAGCAGGTGCTGAAAGTAAGCAGAGCACAGCAACATAGAGAATTCTGTTTTTTAAAAGGAAGCTTATGATCAAAGAGGGATGGGAGAGAACAAAGGGACAAAGGAGAGACAAAATGGATTTGAAAAAAATACTTTTGTTCCTCAGTCTGAGAAAGAGACAAAAATGAGGCAATACATAGCAAGCCTTCATTAAGGGAATCACATACCTTTTACTTTCTTGGTAGGTGACAACCACAGGGATGATGTTCAACTGGCCTGATTTTACAGCCAATTGGAAGCATGGCACTAAATGTTATATATTTTAAATGTATTGCAGTTGAATTATTTAATTTGAAACTTAGCTGGTGCCACAGGCTGTGGAGCGGGAGCAAGAAGAATGAAATTATTTCATTGAAAAATGTTTTAATTTTTAATTATAAGGAGGGGCAGTTTTAAGGAGCAAGGCAATTTGCCCAGGAGAGCTACATATAATAGCTTCCTAGGGAAAAGCACTCCTTGGTGTATTAGGCTTGTGTCCCCTGTTTTGTCTGTTGGGGCTGCAAAAAGATAGGAATCAGAATCATCAACTGTATACCTTCAGCCATCACCCTAACGATCCTAACTTTTGTTTATGGAGGACAGTTACATTGTTTCTCATTGTTCTTATCCAGTGTTAACGTATGCCAGATGATAACCTTACACTCATTGCCTAGAACTAGAAAAGAGATTTGGACCTAAAAAGAGGGACTCAGGGATCTAGTTTCGTTGCCACTATATAACCTGTTTACCACCATGGACAAGACGCTTTATCTCCTTATAATAAATCATTTAATAGTACCATTCAGATGATTTTATGATTCATTCCAGTATAAAATTTGTTTTTATGCCTTTAATCCTAAACCAGATTCTCCTGTCTACTATGTTTTTCTCTACACATAAGACTTTTTGGAAAGAATTTCCAAAATAATTACAAAGCACTTTTCTGCTAATTTGTATGTTTATGGCTCATTATTGAGCAATATTCTGCTCTGGTCCTTTAGAATGGCTCAGAGACTGGTATACCTGTGTTTGAATTGCTCTGCATAAGTCATGTTGCCTTATACTAGGGAGTATAATATTATCTTATAATATTATATACCAAGGTCTGCTGTGAGATTTAAGTAAAACCATCTATGTAGAGTCAGTTTAAAGTGTTGTTACAAAGTGAAGATGCCATAAATGTTAGTGTCGTCCTCACCTACATCTTCATTTTATCACTGTTACTATAATCATCATCACCATTTTCATCTTCTTTGCCAGCCCCATCACCATGATTATCATCATCATTATATGTTAGACTATCTCTCAGACTTTAACAGTATGCACCTATTATAAAAGGAAAATTAGTATTTTAAAAAAGAGTGAGGGCTAGATCTATAAGTAGTGTTCTGTAGGTAAGACTGAAGAAGAGAAGCAGAAACTAATGCCTATGGATGTGATGTGACTTTGCAAGAACATCATAGTGCTATCTGTAATGCTGACACCAGATACCTACTGTTATCTGTGCTATAAAGAATTTTTACCATAAGGTATTTCAAAAATTGCATAAAATTCTCAACATATATCTAACCTATATACATAATCCATTTTTTGATTTCCTCACATACCAAGAATCTTTAATGAATATGACTTGTTTCCTATCCACAACTCCACCTTGAATACTATAGAAGAGGAAGATGTTTATATTTCTTTGTGTATGCATGTATGAGAGGCCAATTGTTCAAAAAAGGGTGCTTTGATAATATATGTAGGTGTATAAAAATACACATTTAGTATTGAGACATGCAGTATATTCTAAGCACATGAGCATACACACGCCACGTGCACATCCATATGTGGCCATGCATATATTTATACTCAGGCAGGAGTGTGTCCAAACACATCCGCACTGACACATATGCACAGAGGGTATTTTGACAACACTGTGAACAGCTCCAGCAAAAGAGGGTGCCGGTTTCTATAATGCAGTCCAACAATCATCATTACACTTCAGCTCCACTTCAGGAGCTCCTGGGATTCCAGCTCTAGAGGGGCTTTAACTCTTAATCTTCTAAAGTCAATTTAAACAATGCTTTGAAACATGCTTGTTATATTGTCTGAATGCTCTATAGGGCACAGCATGAATTCATTTTCTGTTGAATCATAAAATGCAACAAGGAAAACTGAAATTGTCAATGGTTCTTAATCATCAGGCACATAGAAATGTATTTGAAATGCTAGCCATTGGTACTCTGCCTCAGCCCTGAGGTTAGCACTTAGAGTGGAACAGAGGTTTGCATCTATTAGGCTCCAGTAGTAAGTCATATTCTTGTGATTCATGGGATGTCTTTTGATGAACACTGAATTAGAAGTCAACAAATATTTCTTATTTTGCAAAATAAGAGTAAGATTATCCAATGGTATGCTCTTGTTAATGGCCTATGTGTGTCCCTTTACTTTCTAATAGGACTTTCTATATCTTCTTTACCCAAACAACCTCTTTCCCTGTAGCTTATCTTCAATTACAGTGAATCCAGTTATTTCTATTCTCTGGCCCTTTGCATGAACCATTTCCTTTTTAACATTCTTCTTATATAAACCCTTTATAATCTCTAACTCAATTCATATATGGCATTATCCTACCTGGACCATATCCCCCCTTGTCAACTCACAATATACAGAACACCAGTCATATCTTATTGATATATATTTTTATGACTTTCTCATTCTATACTTGTAACCATGAGGGAATGATCTAGGTGTGCATAACTTTTTATCTTCATCTCCCAATTGAAAAGTAGGAATTGAATTACAATAATGACTTGAATGGAAAAAAATAATGTTGCAGACCTTCCTAGAATACCCAGCTTCATGAAGGACACAGCATGTAGTCTATGAACTCCAGTTTTCACATTTTGTATTAGAGTAAACAACATGGCTCTTCACAGACACACTTTTCAATGAGACCCTCTCTTAGGTCCTACCTCTGCCTCCATCTTTTCTATGTGAACTTAACCAGCTTGTTATCACTCAACATCCTCAAGACACTCTGAAAAACACATGCAGATCATCTGCAGGGTCAGATCGAGGCCTGAGGCATCAGTAAATTTGAACCCCAAGAGGAACAAGAGAACCAATGGGTGAGAGCTGGAGGGATTCTGCCAAGTTATCGGTTTTGCAGGTGATCTCAGCAGGTTCCCCCTGAGCCATTCTTGAAGGGACTCAGCATGTTACCCAGACTCATTTATAAAGGAAATGAAAAGGAAATGGACTCCTTATAATGAACACTATTGATCACCACTCCAGACTCCACCATTTGAACAGCAAGTATTAAGAGATTCAATTGTCATTTGTCAACTGCATTCTGTTATTTTGCCTGTTGGAAATGACCAGCCAACACAACAGTGTGCAGACAATCGTATGACTACTAATTAGCATATATATTGTTTGTCCTGCTGTAAATTTATGGCAAACAGCAATATTTTACACTCCAGTAAAGTTAATAAATGAAGCTTTGGGCTATAAAAATTTCATGTTCCTTTATGCAAAGGTCAATTATAAATAGTTAAGCACATATTCATTCAAAAACTTGAGGCTTCACAGCCAGGAGTATAAAATATATTCTGGTCAATTTAGAGTCTGGCTGGACTTGCTTTTTATTTTATAGCCCCAATGACATCCCTCTTCTCTTGTCGACACAGTCTAGGATAGTGGAGAACTCCTCTGCCTGGAGAGACTAAATGAAATGAGTATGTAAACATTCTGAGTCCTGTGGCCTGACATTCAGAATGCCTTCAATATAGGTCAGTTTTATCTAAAAGGGACAGCCCTTTGGAAGAAGTAGTAGATATTTAGAGTGACAGAGAAGCCTTTATGCCTGTTCAAAGCACTTCAGATTAGAGTGCAAGGCACTATCTCTAATCCTAATTTAGTTTATAAGCAAGTGTCTTTGCATCATCATCTATAGGTCTTATTTGTTCTATTTCAGAAAAGGAGAGAAATTTGTTACTTCATTGTTCCAATTAACTATTGCTGAAAACAAAATATCCCAAACGCAGATTGGTTTAAGTTGTGTTGAAGGTGTGATCAACCCATATTAAGTAGAGTTATAGAGTTGGAAGATCTGTAGCAAGACAGGTTATGGGACCTATCGAGAACCTATTACTATTATTCTGCTAAAGGGATATAGTAGTAAACAGATTCCTAATGATTTATCATTATACACATAGATTCATGCACTGCTCAACCCCCTTTAGAGAACTTCTATTACAAAAGATGGCAACTGACCCACAGATCCATCAATGGACTAGATGTAGAAAAAAGACACTGAAGATATATAATGTTCAGCCCTAAATTTACATGTATATCATACAGTCAGTCTGAAGGCTCATGGATCATAGTAGAACTTGGGGAGAAAAGAGTGTAAGAGCCATAGTCTGACTAAAAGGCAACAGTGCTTTCTGCACATAGCAGTACAGGAGTTAAGACAACACGCACAAAACTTTATCAGGTTTAGGACATAAAATTTTAACATGAAAAGTGGAGGTAGACAAGTAGTTCCATCCCTGGATCAGGAATAGTGGATAGCTGCTGGGAGATAGAGTGTCAGTTTACTTTATTTCTTTTTACTTTTCTGGTTTTGAGATTATAATTTAATTACATTTTTATCTTCCCTTTCCTCCCTCCAAATCCTCCAGTATAACTTCCATGCTCTCCTACAAATTCATAGTCTTTCTTTTCACTAATTTTTCTTGCATATATATGCATATATTATACATGTATGTGTGTAATTATATATTAGATATTTATTTCTAAATATAAACTGTTCAGTCTATATAATGTTGCTAGTATGTGTGGTTTCCAGATTGTTTGGCACAGGAAAACCAACTTGTGTGCTTTCAGGAGAAGAGCACCTCTTCTTCTCTGAGCATTTCTCAGTTTCCTATAGGTCTTAATGTACTTTTGAGGACTCAGATGATTTTCCCAGTCCCCTTTGGCAAACCCATGTGTCTCATTTTTGTTCAAGTCGCTTATGGCAGTAATTTTGTTTAACATTATGGGTATAACTTTGGGATGTACTAGAAGAAAATTTCATAACAAACTCTCTCATCTTCTGGATCTTAAAAATCTTTCTGCCTCTCCTTATTTAATATTTTCTGACCCTGAGGTGGAGCTGTGTTTTGTGGCACTATGCTCAAAAAACTTTGCTTTTTATAGGTTGTGATTTTCTGTAGCAACCTTCATTAGATGCAAAGAAAAGTTTCCTTAATGAGTGGTGAAGACTACACTTATTTGTGGATATAAGGAAAATGTTTATAGATTATTAATAGAGATTGTGATGGTTCAGTCCATTGGAGGTTTATATTTTTCTCCAGGAACTATGATTTTAATAGCAATGCATAGTTGGCTAAGTTCCTAATACCAGGCATGGTCTTGTTCCTATTGAGCAGGTCTTAAACCCAATTGAAACTTTGTTGGTTATGGTCAAATCATTTGTGCCACAACTACAATGGTAGAGTAATGCTATGCTGGTTATTGATGTGGTTCCTAGGCTTCATAGCTATGTAACACTGTTGGTTGCCTGCCTCTTTGCATGGTATCTCTGGTATCATGAAAACTAGTTCACAGGGAGAGGTCATTTAGCTATTGATCATTGCCAGCTGCTGGGGGAAGAAGAGTCAATTTTTGAATAGTAAAGCCCTTAATGACTTTACTATACACCAGTGGAAGGCCATATATCTAATAATATATGGGCAGCACAAAAGTCTCTTGCTGGCTTTCCAAAAATAAGAAAAATAAAAGATAAAAATTTGAGTGGGTAGTCAAGTAGGGAAGACTAGATCTCGGAGAAGAGGAGATAAGCAGGAAGTTGTATCAAAATGCAATGTATGATGTTCTCAAAGAACTAATAAAAACAGGGGGAAAGGTGCAATCAATCATTGTTTCACATTTATGATTTGCATTGGGGGGTGGGCTTGTCAGGAAACAGGGCAGACTCTGTGGTAAATCCTCCTATGTTGACAAAAGTCACTCAGTAGTATAGACATGGTGGTTGGGTTCTTACAGAAAGGCCAAGACATCTTTGCTTAATTCCCAGTGGCTTGCAGACATGGGTATCAGGCCAAAAGTACATATTATAAGGCATATTGCACAATTTACAGCTTGGCATTTTTCAGGGAAATCAGGCCTTTATACCAGCTCTGGGTGCCTAGGGAAAATAGCTGCTGTCTTTCTCATAGCACCTGGAGCCTGGTCCTGATGTGGCATCATTTAGATCATGTTTATTATACAGAGCATTCACAGACGGTTCCTCAATTCAAGAGGACTTAGGTATACAAGGCCACAACTTTTTGAAATGACCTTTCACCTCCCTTGCCAACAATTTCAGACTGAAAGATCAAAAACATATACACAGACATTGAGTGAGAAAAGACTGGATAACTCACTAGCCAAAGAGTTAAGTGAATTTTCTGCTGTTGTAACAAGATTTCTTAGACTCTCACTTATTGTCTCATTTTCTCAGTACTTATTGAGTGCTTACTTCACAGCGGGATCCTTGCCAAGCTACAGAATACAGTGATAAACAAAATAGCACTTATATATTTCAGTATATTGAGGATTAGTCTACAAAACAATGAAAGAAATGCACAACCTCTGGTCCTGGTGTGTAGTAGGGAAGTGAAAAGCAAAGACCTAGCAATTAAAAATCAGGAGGCTGATGCAATATCACAGGTGAGAGATGTGGATAAAACTGGGCCCTAGGTCGAGAGAGCTCCAGCTTGTGGATATACTGTGCAGGGTAAGCCTAGGTTATATCTACTCTGAAGATGGCCTTAGAGCACAATTACATTTCTTTTCCCGGATTCAATGTGCTAATTCTGTTTGTGTATTCTCTCCAGGGTCTGTTGTCTCATGTCTCATGCCCACAAGGAACAGCATGGAGTATCTGGCCTAATAGAAAACCATATATGAAATGAAGAAATTGGAAGTCCAAACCTGGAAGAACAACGCTGAGGAAATCGTGAGAGCAGATGAAGCCCGTGGCAGCGAATAGAAAGTAGCCACTCAGATTATGTTGATAACAAGAAGGTAAAAAGGAAAACCGCACACGGACCAAAAACATTCAAAGCTTTAGAATAATAAACTACAAATAAATAATATCATGCTGTATAAAATTAAATTATAATTAATTCTTGTCCAGAATATTGAAAAGAAATCTGTAACACTCAAACACTTACTTAAGTTGTTGTATTATTATGTGTATTAAATTTTTTATATTTTTCCATTGTTTTCTTTTTATTTATTGCCTTTATTCATTGTATTTTGTTACTTAAATGTATATCTTTTAACAGGTACATAAGATATAAGTATTAAACATATTTAGGGGTAAAGGTGATTATTTGCTTGCATTTATACATTGTGTGATGTTGAAATCAAGCTAAATATTTGTATCTCCTCCATCACTTATTGTTTAGTATTTATTTATGGTAAAAAGTTTTCCTAGTTTTTTTTCTAGTTTTTGAACACTCTGTACACTGCCAATACCTGAGCTCACCTAATATGTATCGGTACATCAAATGTTGCTTTTCCATGGTCAGCACCCGTTGATCAACTCCCTCCCACCTATCTCTGCATTCCCTCTACTTTCTCTAGCCTCTGCTGAATAAGAATAAATTTTCAAATAATTATGAGGTTTTTTAGAGAACAAAATTAAAAATCCATAAGAATATTTTCTGTGAGTCTACCAGGACTATAAACTTCTGAGCTTCTATTTATGGACACTTCCAGAAAGTTAACATGTTTCTGAAATTATAATAAGGCTTACCATGACATGTGTAATGACTTCAAAAACCAAGGAATTTTGAAACTAACACTTGAAAAAAAGTATGACTCCTATTGACAAGTAATAATTCTACATGTATTTACAGTGTATTAGAAAAAAAGAAGGAATAAAAGCTTGGCATAGTCAACTAAAAGAAGACAAAGTAGAGGGGAACCAGGGTGGGGTCAGACACAGGCAAAAAAATTGCCTTGTAGACCCTCCATTCTGCAAACAAGAGCTGGGTAAATACACATGCAGGAGGTATTGCTGGTATTAAGCCAGTAGCTAAGCAACTAAAAGATTTGTAAAGAAAGCACAGCAACATACAAAATGCAAGGAAGTGTTTTAAGGAGACAAGGCAAGGGTTAGCATTTCTCTGATTCATGGATACAATTTGGCAGGGGTGCTATCCTTCTGAGGTAGGGGGAAAATCATATAGAGATGCTGCAGGAGAACTGTGGTAGTGAGCTGATGATAAGCATGAATGAAGGTCCAGGACATCTTCACTTAAATTATTTTGATCTTGATGTCTTCTTAGCCAGTCTGGGGACATTATTGTCTTACTTATTTTTGCCTTGTTTGTCTTTGGTTCTTATAGCCTGAAAACAGTTTCTTTAAAATATTTGTTTAGATAGATAAAGTCTTTATCAATAATCTATTAGGTGCCGCCCATCACTATCACTTACTCTCATTTATACCACTAAATAATAGTGCATATCATATACAGTCTTGGCTCAGCAAGAGAGAAATAAAAACTTAAGTGCGGTGCCATAATTTTGTTAACCAGATCTCATATTTGCGGTTTTTAATCCTTATGGAGAACCCATCCTGTATAGGTTTATATGCATTTATTCCCTCCCACATCACCAATCAAATTAAGAATACACAGAATTATTTCCTCCAGCTGGGTTCACAGAGTCTTCAAAGGTGGCTGCTCATATTTGAGGTATAAGGGATTATTGCAAAAGGATTCACTGCCTTTAGTATTGAGTCTGTTGATTTTCCAGGTGGTGTTCTGATGTGACAAGTTCACACGCTTCTCGTAATTCAATTTTCTAGCAAAACAGAAAAGGCAATTGCACAAGTCAGCAAAATATTTTTGTGAGTTCAGAAACAATTAGACATTGTAATAAATCTCTATTTTGCCAAATAGGAAGCTGTGACTATCTAGAGCTCCTGTGAAAGTAAAATCTGGGGTTACTCAGACATGGGATATGAAGGGAAAACTGGGGAGAGACAGGGTCTTTAGGGAAAATAGTCAATAACTGGAAATCTTATTTCTAATAACTGGAAAGGCTGTGAAGTGACTCCATTATGTGGAAGATTCTTATTAAGAGTTTAATGTTAAGTTGACTGATGCTAACTCTTTCCATTACAATGGCTTTGGAATTTATTTCCCCAAGATTCATATTAATTCCTTGGCATTAAGGGAGTTAGCTGCAGGGAGAAAATTCTAGAAGGTGAAAGACCAGTTTGGGAGGGACTTAGCCTGCTACCAGGAATAAAAGGAGTTTCTACAATGACCTGAAAGTA
Organism: Dicrostonyx torquatus; assembly: GCA_028555095.1. Taxonomy (NCBI): domain Eukaryota; kingdom Metazoa; phylum Chordata; class Mammalia; order Rodentia; family Cricetidae; genus Dicrostonyx; species Dicrostonyx torquatus. The sequence goes on from JAQHUG010000059.1 coordinate 7,379,235, forward strand.
ATGAGCATTTATTGCATGCCTACTGTGCTCCTGGCACTCAGTTCGCTACTCACTACTTCATTCAGAGTGACAGAGGGAGGGAGAGAGGGAGGGAGCAAAGGAGAGGAGGAGGGAGGGAGGAAGAAAGAGATAGAGAATTAATACCAATGACAAATTCAACATTTGTTAAGTATCTATTTTCTGCTGGCAACTGTGGAAAAGCACAGTGACTGTAGTTTCTTCACAATTACCATACCAGCCTGAATGGACATTGAGAAGATGAGAAACTAAAAGCAAAAGATTAATGAAGTGTTTACGAAATAGAGCTAGAGCAAATGAAGGGTGCTGCTTGATTTTAGAATTTTACCTCTGATTACAAGTTAAGTCTTCACAGACAGCTGTGGAAACAACAGCTTGGGCTCTGAGGAGTTTATTCTATTTGGGAAAAAAAAAACTCATGCAATATCAAGTGTTTAGAGAACAACAAACCTCATTTTGACACCTGTTTCAGGTCCAGGGCTATGGGCAATTTAATTTGCCTCTGTGCAGTTCAATTTCTCCACTGACCACAGAAACCATGGTAGAATAAAAATCACACAATTGACTCTTTAAGGCACAAACATTCTGGGACATGTCTGCATAGTTCCTGATTTGAATTCTGGGGCAGGAAGGAGTAGTTATTTTTTTCCTTCTCCTCCTCACCTTTTCTCTTCCTTCTTCATATTTTTCTCTCCACACACGGAGGTTGGAGGGCAGTGTCACATGTCTTCCTCTGTTGCTTTTCACCTTATCTCTTATTGCAATCTTTCTTATTGAGCATGGAACTTGCTGATATAGCAAGGCTGCCAAGGCCCCAGGGATCCTTTTCTTCATCCCAATGTCTGGAATCGCAGGCATGGGATACCGACCTTGCCTTGTGTGTGGTTGCTAGGTATTGAGCATATATCTTTGTACTTGCATAGCAAATATGTCAATGAAGCTATCTCCCAGCTCCTGGGTCAGTGATTCTGAAGATACAGATTCAGGTAACACACCTAGAAAAACTGCACTATGCTCTGTTTTAAACTGAAGCTCTGACTTTTCCTGGAATGAGAGAGTGTGTTAGTGTACTGCATGGAGCATTAGCTTAGGTCAGTTGTTCTGATCTTTCCTTCTTCATTTCCTCTCTGTGTGATCTTAGGCAAGCTATCTAATCCTTTAGAGCCTGAATATCTCATGAATAAAACGGAGCTATTACTCCCCTTCTCTATGTAGGGATTATAAGAAATGAGTTGTAGGGATTACTTGAAATGAGTTATGGAAAGCATCTGGCCTATTGCCTAACCAAAATAATCAGTTGGTGTTGATTCTCAACAGTGGCAAATTATTAAGATTATTTCAGTATAGATCATACATACTTCCCTTCTTATGTTCATTTTTTTATCCACTGAGTATGTCAAGCACTGTGACCTTTCTTGGCATTATTATCATTTCCTAAATTACTGCAATCCTTGTTTTAAAAATAATATGCTTAAATTATACTGTACAACATAAAATTCTAAGCAACATGTTCTGCCTGTATTACCCCTACAGTGATTGTCTAGAAAAATATTTCCTACTAAACTCCCAGCTCAGAAGTAATGACATATCAAACCATCTTAAAGATGGATCTAAATGATTTGGGATCACATGCCTCTGTAACCTCCAAGAACCAGAATCCATTGGAAAAGACTCCCGGAAACAGAATGACCAAGTTAAGGAATGATTAATGCTTGATGACATCACAGGGATTTTCTCTTATACTGAGAAGGTCCATACTCTGCTTCTTAAAAAGAAATGCCTAGTGAATGATGGTGAACATATACTAACACCAGTCAAACAACTCAATAGAATTACCCATAGATTACAGATATCTTTTATGTTATTTTAAATAAAACTTCCATTCTCCTAGTTCCTACTTCCTAAAAGACTAAGCACAAAGGTCCTTGAATAGCATTTTTCTTCCCTTTTATCTTTGTTCAAGTTGAAAATCAATTCTCTGGCTCACCTTGAATCTCAAGCCACATATTTTTAGCAGCAGAAAATCCTGACTTACCAGCATTGCTGAACAAAAACGCACAACCCTATAGCATCTTCCAGCAAAGAAAGAGGGCAAACAGTTTCGGGGAAAGAGTACTTCTGGCCTGAGTGATTTACAGTCCTGAATTGTAAACAAGGAGCATATAAACGCATGACCTAGACCCAGGGAACATGGGCCAGGAGTTAGAATTTTCTGACAGTATCCTTGATTCTAGACTATTGTTTCCTTTCATAACTGACATCAACATGGGGATGAAATGGAAAGCAGTAAAAAGGACTTGCAAGCATTATTGCAATAGTTATTAAAAATCCAAAGCCTTGTGTGTGAAGGATTGTATGCACTGTATTCTGAGCAGGACACAATGGCTAATACATGAGGAACATTTGTAAAGAAGACAAGAAGAGACAGAAAGACAGGGACAGGGGTGCAGAGAGAGACAAAGAGATAAAGGGATAGAGAATGTGTGTGCATTTGTGTTTGTGAGAGAAAGAAAGAAAACAGAGCAACATACATAGTTTTTACTTAACATTTACCAAATCATCCAGCAAAAATCACATTTACAATGTGCTCTCAATTACACTGAGAGTTGAGATTTATCTTGAACAATATTTTTCCTATTATGAATGCATAGTATAATTATATTTGCTAAATCCTTGACTATAGTTGGTGAACACAGCACTGGTGTAAAGTTACAAGAATTAGAAATGATCTTTTCCATTAAGACGACAGCCCAGGTTTCAAGAATACCATATAACTTCTGGTTTCCTGCTGGGACAGGAAAGTGTGGTTTGCAGGACAACTTGTAGAAGTTATTACGTTTACTTAGGTCTTCAGCAGACTCTTTACTGATAACTGGACAGTAACACATGGAAAAAAGAGGATAGATGATATCTTATCTGCTGTTTACTGTATCTTCTGGATAAAGTGTCTTCCCTCAATTTCATTTCTTCTTTTTATTGATCCATTTCACACAAGCAGAGTGAATTTTCAAGGCCCTTTTGGGACAAACTGGCTTCTCCTAGTTTAATGGATATTCTCCACGAAGTCATGGACAGAATATGGTTATCCAAGGAAGAAAAAGTTTGAACTGAATTGCTTAGCTACAGTGACAGACACAAGGCTTTCTGACTGGATTCTACAAGAAGGATCTAGGACTGGTTCCATTTTCTGATACTAATTTGAGCTTGAGAGTGAGACAGAATGACTCTCTCCCTAATACATTTATACTTAAGTACCCCTTGGAGAAACCACTAAGTGAACAACGTTGCAGAAAAGAATTATCTGAGGCATATAGATAAAATTTAAAGTTTATAGGAAGATAAATGAGAAGGCTAGGAGAAGGAAGAGTGTGGTGGTTGACAGTATAATCAAATAGAAGACTCTCATAAACAGCAAATAGAAGACCCAAATGTGAGAAGAGCTGTCAGCTCTTACCAAGATATGTTACAGTCACAAACAACCTATAAATTGCAATATCTTTCAATCAATTGAACCTTCTAATTTAAACTATAAGGCTGTTGTAATTTTGGCTAGTTCCAGCTACCACAACCACTGTTGATCACCATGCTGAAGAGAAAGAGTCTTGAAGGGTCTCATGCTAGCAAATAAATGGTCTAAATTCATTTTTTTTTAGAAAAAATTCTGTAACTAAGCATATGCTCCCACTCCCCAGCAAGAAAGACCAAATTGCATCCTCTTATCAAATAGCATTGACATTTAACAAAAAGGGAGTCAGGAACACAAGATTCTGAAGGAGTAACTGTGCCAGAATAATGCTTTTGGGTGAACATGCCTCAAAATTCTCTCATGAAGTATTTAATTCAAAGGAATGCAATGCTTCCTAGGAGTTAAGGAAGTCATATGAAGATCCAATAACAAAATGTTTATTGAGTTAACACTATATTTTATATTTTTCTTCCTCTCTCCTTTTCTTTTCTTTCTTTTTGTTTTTTCGAGACAGGGTTTCTCTGTAGCTTTAGAGCCTGTCCTGGAACTAGCTCTTGTAGACCAGGCTGGCCTAGAACTCACAGTGATCCGCCTGTCTCTGCCTCTCGAGTGCCAGGATTAAAAGCGTGCGCCACCACCACCCGGCTCATCTCTCCTTTTCTACATAAATTTTAACCCTCATTCTATCTTTTTTTTAACTCTCTAACTTGGAACAAGTGACTCAAATTCTGTCATTTTCCTACTTTATTAAAGCAAGAAGAACAAAATACACAACCTCCAAGTTTTCTGTGCTTATTAATTGAAATAGTACTATTTAAGGTGCTTCTCAGGGCATACCTATATTTTTAATAAGTGCACTGGATTAGTTACTCTTTCTGTCAACTCAAAGAGACTAGATCCACAAATTGTACTTAATAGGCTACAGATGGTACCTGGAGATGTTGATACAGTTACAATCAGAGAGAATAATTGTGGAGCCAAGGTTGACTGTAAGGTACTTTGACACACAGGGTTGAGATTTATATTTCACATAAAACCTGTCATCTAACTTGACATCCTCAATAGCATGTGTTCAGTTGTCACTAATATTGTCCACATTCTCTTACTTCTATGACCATCACTTCAACTGACCCAGTCATTGGGACAGTAACTACATGTACTTTATGTATTAGTCAGAGTTCTCTAAGGAAAAAGTTTATTATTTTGGCTTCCTTGACATGATGAGAACAGTCCAACAATGGTGGGACTGTTTCTCACATTGTGAAGTCTGAGAACCAGTCAGATGCTCACCTCATAAAATTGGTTGTTTCAGTAGTTTCAATCTGACAAAGAAGGTCTGATGGACTTCTGTGATACACTTGCCTTTATTTTCATGTTGGAAGCCTGAATATGTAGGTTCTATCTAATATCAATAATGGCAATAGCAGCAGCACAGATGACCCAGAAGCAAGAGTGTAGTCCCAGCAGGCCAAAACCTTTCCTTCTCATGTCACATTATGTGTTACTAGCAGAAAAGGCTTGTACTTTTAGGCTAGCTCCTCCCATATCAAGTAGTGCTATGGAAACAACTCCCTACAGATGTGCCCGAAGCCAACCTGATGTAAACAATTCCTCACAGCAGCTCTCCTGCACCTCCCTTTCCCATGATTATAGGTTGTGTTATGTTGACAACTAAAACTGACAATCACACATAGTAATCTTTTCCACAACAAACTTAAGTAGCAGATTCTTTTGCTTGGGTTGCAGTAAAATGTCAGCACAGACATATGACTTAATCATCAGAAATTTAGTTTTTTGATTATTTTATAGAGTAAAATTTTGTAGCAAGTCATTGAGAAGAATGGTTTCAGTCGAAAGTCTCACTCCTTATCATTGTGGTCTTTGTGTGGTCTCTTCTCAAAGTGCGTATACTAATACTTCTAGTATGGAACCCCATTCATAGGGCCTTTTCTTAGCATAGTTAATTGTTGGAATATAATGCATTCAAGTACAGTCACATTCTGAAATACATAAAAATATGGGATGAGAGAAGACACGCACATCAATACAAAGCTGGTGACTCTCACACAGATTTAGACATAGTTGAAATATAGGATGTTTTAATTCTAAATTCACATCATCCTTATGTGCATGAACCACTAGCAAAACAAGGCCATGTGCTAGAAAATCTTTTCTGGCACTTCCTTCTAATTTTCAGCAGAAATGGTGGCATTTTTCAATAGCTGAGAAAGCCAAGGACCTGTACTTCCTATCCTTGTAGTCAGACCTTCTCGCTCTGCATAGGAGGATTTTCTTTCGTAATCTGCTCCTTTGAAGATGTCACAGTCTTTTCATATCGATGTCATAACCTTTAAATTGTCAATAGTTGATGTTTTAAGTGTCAACGTATAACGTAAGTATCTTTGAAGGTACTCACAGAGAATGTTATCCACCATTGTAAAGACAATAGAAAAAAACTACCATAGACTGCTTGCTTATTCAGCAATGGCTAACCTGAGTTTGAGATCACTCATGCAGTTACAATGCCACCAAAATGAGAAGCTGAGGTCCTCAAAGCATATTTAGGAGGAAATTTCTGTTCACATTGTTGCAAATGGCTTATCATTCCTCAAGTCCTAAGCTATGGTTCTTAGTTTACATGTTGTATTTGAACTAGCTTTGGCTTCAGTTACATCTTTTATTAAAGAGTCTTTCTGCCATAGTGTCACACTAAACTATGAGACAGTCATTTTATACCTCTGACCCTTCACTCATAGACAGGACCTCTGACACATAGGAAAGAGCATGATCTCAGAGTGGGGCAGGTCTGAATTCTGTCTCTTCTACTTATTAACTTAGTGGGACATTTGATACATTATTTAACCTCTCAGTTTCTTTAGCCATAAACTTAGAATAGTAGCAACTACTTGGCTATATTTAATGGAATGAAGTACATAAAGCATCTAAATTATTGCTTATGCTATTATATAGACTCAGGAAATGCTAGCTATCATTATAATAATGGAGCTTTCCTTTTGCCAGCAATTCACTTCTGCTGCTTCTTATCCCATCACTCTTTTCATGTGATAACATAGTATTATGCAACTATGTAGTAATGAGGAGGTGTGGACTGTATTTCGCCTGGCTCCTGGTGCGGGGGAGAGGCCAGGGGGCTGTGTTTCGGCACCTGGCTCCTGGCCGCACAGCCACATGGCTAGATTATACCCTAAATAACCACATGGAAATTGTATTAATTAAATTACTGTCTGGCCCATTAGTTTTAACCTATTATACATATTATTTTAACCCATAACTAGTAATCTGTGTATCATCATGTGGTCGTGGCTTACCGGGAAGATTCTAACCAAAGTCCATCTTGGGCTAGAGAAACATGGTGTCTGCTCCAGTGCCTTCTCTCTCACAGTCTTCCATTCTGTCTACTCCTCCCACCTAAGGGCTGCCCTATCACAAGGCTGAGGCAGTTTCTTTATTCAATCAGTGAAATCAACAGAAATACAGAAGGACCCTCCTACACCACAACTACAGCATATAACTTACAGACAGAGGCACAATAATTTGGTGGTTAGGATTTCAGTACTGTAACCAATCAGCTTACTGTTTATGACTTTCAATACTTGCTTACCACAAGGTAAGGAAGTCACTGGGCCTTTCTGGGTCTCAATTTCTTGGATCAAATTAGATTGGTTTCTGGACAGTTCTCATCCAGAGTTCTGACCCCTTCGTGGGTAGGATCAAGCAAACTTTTCATAGGGGTTTTCTAAATCCATCAGAAAACTCAGATACATTATAATTCATAACTGTAGAAAAATTAACTAAGAAGTAGGTGTGAAAATAATTTTATGACTGGGGTTACCATAACATAAAAAATTATATTAAAGTGTTGCAACATTAGGAAGTTTGAGAACTACTGTTGTCTCCCTCATAAATGAAATTTGAAGCTCAAATAACCTTAAATTATACTGTTCAAAAGAATATACATATGGTAAATGACAATTATTGTTTTCTTTACTATATATACAAAGAAGTTGAAAGTTAGATAACCAAAGTTAAATGACTAGTGTGGCAAGAATTTTCATAAAAAAGAATTAATTTTGTATAATTTAACTGTCTATTTTAGCTATTAGTCATTTACAAAATATGTATCTTACAAATATTTTCTTAAATATTTGTAATTTTATAAATTACAGTTTAAATTAACTTAATATTCACTTTCCCATGAGAAAGTATTCAGTTTAATATAGTTCCAGTCACATTTTTTATCTTGAATGTATTTTCAGTGTATAACATAAGTAACTACTGTTTTAATTTGTTAACTATGTCTCAATAAAGCTGGTAAAATTAAGGACTTTAGAGTTAGATAATTCCCTGGGCCATGCTCTTAATTATCAGATATTTGACCAACCCCCTGAATAAGAAACACTTGCAAGCCCAAGTCATTCTCCACTGCCATTATTTGACACACTTACTCAGTAGTTTTTGTGGCCCAGACCACTTTCAGGTTTACATAGGACAATCTGCCTTCCATATCCATTCACTCCATGAAGGACCTATATCTAAACTACTTGTACTTTTCTTAACTCCTCTCAATGCGTAAAATCTTTGAGTATAAAAACAAAAAGCTCCATTGATAATACAGATTGTGCAAGTTCCCAGATTCAGGAGACAAACACTTAAACCTAAATTCTAGACCCAATACAAATGACTGCTGATTACATTGCCTGGGTTGTGGCCATTGCCTGTTATGACCACTGGTATAAGACACTGGGAAATGCAAACACTCCATTATGTTAGGAATATGGATTATATTTTATGAACGGACATCATAGGACATTTGCTATATGAATGAGTTCACTGACTCATCTGTTCATCAGTCAAACAAAATAACTCTTACAATATAGAAGTAAAATGTTACACCCATGTTCATGTGATTTTCAGAGAAGTTGATTGAACTAGAAAAATCCGTCATGAGTGAGGCAAGCCAGACTCAGAATGACAAACATTGTATGTACCCACACATGAGAGGATTTTAGATGTAAACAAAGGATAACCAGACTATAATCCACAATCCCAGAGAAGCTAGGTAACAAGGAAGACTCTAAAAGGGATGCATGGATCACCCTGGGAAGGGAAATTAGATGAGATATCCTGGGCATACTAGGGGTGGGGCAGTAAAGGAGATGAGATGGGAGATAAGAACATGAGCTAACAGGATGGT
>JAQHUG010000059.1:7429215-7439886 GCA_028555095.1 Dicrostonyx torquatus
CACAAATATTTCCTGATTTCTAAGACATTTTTCCTTAGGTTTCTTCATGGTTATCAGCAAAGTGCAGCCCAGTGTGTTTATCTATAATTTTATTTACTGCAGTGCCTTAAAATCTTTCTGTTTCTTGCTGTGGCTTGTGTTAATTTTCTCTTAACCTTCTTATCCTTCTCAATTTGGATATTTATATATCATACCTGTTGTTTAGTCTGTTATATAACCTGGAGTCAGAATCTCTCTTGCTTTTCTCTGAAGACCATCCTACTGTGGTTTCTCAAACGTGTCTGTTTACTAACCTAGGTGTTCTCCTGAACTGTTATGGCTGAGTACAGCACATACAAAGCAATTGATCTTAGAACACTGTTGGTAAATAGAAAAAACAGTTTTTTTTTAAATTCAATTCATTCATTTATTTTATATACTGAATGAAATTTCCCCTCCCTCCTCTCCTCTCATCTCCCCCCACCTCCACTTTGTACCCACCCATCTACACCCTCCTACAGCTCTGTTCAGAAAGGGGTAGAATTCCAATGAATACCAATAAAACATGGTATTTCAAGTTGGGGTGGGACTAAGAACCTCCCATTTTATTAAGGTTGGGAAAGGACACTAAGTATGAGAAACAGTTTCCCAGATGCCAGCCAAAATGTTAGGAACAGGCCCTGCTCCCACTGTTAGGAGTCTTGCAAGTAGATCAATTTATGCAACTATTACAAATATGTAGAGGGCCTAGGTCAGTTCCATTTAGGTTTCCTGGACAACACAGTTTTATTGTACAAATTATAAATGTGAGAGAGTAATGAATATGCCTAACGCTGCATAGCAAGTTTGAAATAGAAGACAGTCATCTTCCTTACAACACTATACTGTGTTGCTGAAATTTCTTGAATCTAAAACACACTCAGTTTGTACCTCTCACCTTTGACATACATATAAATTCAAGTGAAAGTTATGCATATTCCAAAGTAATAAAATTATGAATATCTTACTGTTAATAGTCTGCTGTGTAAAATCATTTTTAGTTATTAAGAATACCTAAATTTAGGGTCCTTTGTTCTTTGTGTGTGTCATTCCAGGAACATGTAAATGTGCACTAAATATGACTAATTAAATCTTTGCAATTCTTTAGAGAATTTTTTGCTAGACTTTGCCAACATGGTTGGGTATACTAACTGTATGTAGGAAAAGTAATGTCTATGTACAATTTATTAAAGGTATTTATGCCAACATGGAGAAATAAATAAGTAGGCCTTCCCCCCCTTGCATAATCTCTTTATTCCCACGAAAATAAAATATTGAAGGGATTAACTTAGAAGTCAGGAAATCTGAATTTCAGGTTGAGTTTTGCCACTCATTTTTCTGTATCACATTTCACTGCTAAGGATAGTATATTCCTCATCCTTCACTGAAACAGTCTATACTTACTTTACAGATAGGTGCTTGAGGAGTTCCGCCTAGTGATCAAGGGTAGGACCTTCCAGAAGCTATGTCATCACACAACCCTGAAAAGTATAGAGAAATGTCATGCCAAGTTTGAAAACTTGCTGTCTGACACTTAATGACTAATACATGTAAGGAAATTCTCATTTGTTCTGATGTTGGTAGGGAAGTATGTTCATGGATAACCTGCTTCCCATCCCCCAAAGAAGTGACAACTGGCTGGGCGGTGGTGGCACACGCCTTTAATCCCAGCACTCGGGAGGCAGAGGCAGGCGGGATCTCTGTGAGTTCGAGACCAGCCTGGTCTACAAGAGCTAGTTCCAGGACAGGCTCCAAACCTACAGAGAAACCCTGTCTCGAAAAAAACAAAAAAAAGACAAATCGTTTAAATGATAAATACAATAGAATTGAGAGGTGCTAGAAGAAGATGTAAGCCAGGAGCCACATACATAGCTACCTCTTGAGAAAATAGTGTCCTTTTAAGTTTGAGTCCTTTGAACTCAAAGCAAGAGTGCTGAGATACTTATCTCCAGGGAGTTTGAACACGCCGTGGGTGAAAGGATGCTGCTGTGGTGCATTCATCTTTCCACACTCTTTAGGATCTACATCCAGTCTCTCACCAAGGTCTGTTATATTGTGCCTTAATTGTTTTCTGCTTTCCCCCACTGGTCACCATCGTATCCATATCTGCAATGTCCTTGTCTATTATTTCAAGAGTCCCCAATTATTCCCTTCTCTCTGCATTTCTTCCTTTCTTTCTAGTTTCTATATTGCTAGCAAATCGATCCTATGCCATGCATATCTGATCAAATTACCCTCCCATTTCAAACAAAAGTCTCATGTTCCATTCACTCTAGTTTCTTGATCTGACATAATGGAAACCAGTTCCTCCTTGTTTTACATCTTCAACCCTTCCCAGTACTACTCAACTCATCACATAGAGTTCCATGTCTTTGCTAAAGAACCCTATGAAATCCAGTGAAGGTGTTTTGATGATCCAAGTCCCATAATTTCCCTTTCTTACCAGCTTTTACTGAGTATGTTTTAAAAAGCATTTTTCCTTGCTTTCATTTACCTCTTGAAATCCCACTAAACATTCCCTCTCTAGGAGGTCTGCTTTGAGTGTCCATTCAGCTACACTGAATAATTGTTCCCTTTTATCATTCAGATATCTTTTGTGTGTCTTCACCATTTCATCAGTAGTAATTGTAGTATCTTGTAATTATTAGTTAATGTGAGCTTCTTCCATTAATAGCATGATCATGGAGAAAATGAAAACTGTCCACTTTAGTGATCACTTATCTACAAAGCCTGCTATGAGCTCTCACTTGAAAAGTTGCTGTGAGCAGGAGAGGGTGATTCAGGTTAGAGATAAAACTTGGTAGCAGCTTAGGATATTTTCACGCATGTCTGAGGCACTGGGTTCTAGTCCCAACAATTCCAAAAATACATCAACGACATGCTAAAAAAAAGCCTCAGTGTAGTCTTTTTGAATCCAAGTTGTTCATCTTGTAGGCTATGATATCTGCTAATTTGTCATCTACAAGACAAATTACCATTCTTAACTCATAGACTCACCAAAGACTTAAAGATGGAGGGAACAAATAGAAGATGGATTGAAGAGTCATATGTATGTCACATAAGACATTTTAGTTTAATTCAAGAAGTATTGATCAAATACCTCTATGTATCTAATCTTGTACTAATAGCCAATTAACCGAGTTTATTTTAATAGAGATGCCCTACTTTACTCAAGGGCAGCTTCTCTGATCTATAAATGAGCATACATTTGCATCTTCATACCCCTACTTTATACTACACATAAAAAGATCATATCAAGGAATCCATTCCACACTGAGTTCTGAGCCCTTCACTGAGAACAGAATGCTGACAGAAACTTGGCTTTCAATCTTGCTGGATGCTAGGCCTTATGCTGTTTTATTCCAGTAGGACCTAGGCTCAAACCCTTGCAATATATCTTCATTCTACCATTTAAAAAATAGAAAAAATGGCCTAAGTATGTCCATATTTATCATTAAATAAGAGATCTGCAGCTTACATCTCAAAATTAACTGCAGAGATACTAGCTTTCTTTTTTTGATTGTTCAATTTTATGATTTGCAGGAATTGAAGCATTTCTTGTAGATTTACACATGCAAAATCAACATCAGTCTTTAGGATGTTCAGGTTTTCTTCTCTAGTTCATCATATAGCTTCTTGAGAAGGGAAGATCTCCCCTTAGGACCAACAATGAACCTTGGAAGTAACCTGATTCTGTAACCAAGATTACTCTGATTCTGAGTCACTTGACAAGGAACACAGATGTGAGAGTGTAATGCAATATACTATACAGCCTAACTTCAAATTACATTCTTTAAAAGGGTTTATTTGGGGCAGATAGTGAGAACTTTTTGATATATTTTTTTTGATATATTATTCCTACGCATATCGTTAATCAAAGTGTTCATATATAAGAAAATCAAGACCTAGAGGATGGGCATTATAAAATCTCCGTGGTCAGAATGCAACACTGTCACCAAAGAAGTATTGTAAACAATACTAAAAACAAAAGAACAACCATAATGAAAAGGGATGGACTAAGTATGATAGTGTACACCTTTAACTCAGTACTCAGGAGACAGAGGAAGGTTGGTCTCTCTAAGTTCAACATCAGTCTGGTCTATATATTCCAAGTCAGCCAGAATTACATGAGGAGACTTGATCTCAAAAAACTATATGTGCATACCCCTGGCCTGCATAATCCAGAAGAAGGTGTCAGAATTGTAAATAAAGGCAAAAATATTTGTAAGCCACTTTGTACGTGTTGGGAATTAAGCACAGGAACTCTGTAAGAACAACTAACATTCCTCACAGTTGAGCCCCCTGAGTCACTTTTATAAGATGATTTCAGAAAGCTTGGAGAAGAGATCGAATCAAGTTAAAGGTGGAAACTGGGCTACTTGTTTATCCTGTACTCGACTGTGTCTTTTCATTTCTCCTTTTAGTTGAGAATGTAATGTTCTAATTATACTTAGCAAGGTGCATGTTTGTTTGTTTCTGCAGTCCTTCTAAAACCCTCCTATTTTTCCCTGATCTCCTGGGAGTTACAGGAAAGCTTGGAGCGGCCACTGATATTCTACAACACATATTGTTACAGGGAGCTGCTTGTTTATTTCAGCCACCTAAAACAGAAATAACACACAAAAACTGTATTAATTAATCCCTCCTTGGCCCATTAACTCTAGCTTCTTATCAGCTAGCTCTCATATTAATTTAACCCATTTCTATTCATCTGTATATCGCCACTAGGTATGGCCTACCAGCAATATTTCAGCATGTCTGTCTCCGGGGCATCCATGGCTTCTCTCTGACTCTGCCCTTCTTTCTCCCAGCATTCAGTCCAGTACTCCCTGCCTACCTAAATTCTGCCCTATCAACAGGCCAAGGCAATTTTGTTATTCACTAATTATAATCACAGGAAACAGAGGGGACTCCCACATCACCTCCCTTTTTCTGTTTAAACAAAAAGGAAGGTTTTAACTTTCACATAGTAAAATTACATAAAACAAAACAGATATCAAACTAGAATTACAATTACGATACTTATAACTATATTATCTTTTATCACAAGGAAAACTATATCTATTCTTCAACTCCATCAAAGACCTCAGAGATATAATATTACTGAAGTAAACTTTTAGAATTGACAGAGACATCTCGCTACCTGGACAGTCACCCAAATTTTTGTACCATTGGGGCACCCACCTTCAGCCTGCAGGCCCATAGTCTCTGGCAGATTTTTCCATGAAGCAGGAAATTTCAAATACAATTCACTCTCTTCTGTGTCCTGCAGAATGTCTCTCACACTTTCAGGAAGCAGGAATTCCAAAGGATCATCTCATCTTTAGGCAAGTTCAGCAGTCATTTCTCTGTGAATCCTGCATGGCCACTTTATCTAATAAACTCCATAAGGAGCCTCTTTGATGTCCATCTTCTTCTTGAAGTAGACTGGTGCTACCAGAAGCAGATGTGTCTCACTGTCATGAAAAGTCTTAAGTTCTTAAACATTTTAAATGCCATATTCTGAAAGTCTCTAAAAGATTTGAAGAGTACTTAGCTAATTGAAATATATCTCTATATATCCAGAAAATCTAACTAAACTGACTACAAGCTTAACTATTATAGATGAGTATCTATTTACTTATATATTTTTTTAATTTTTCTGGAAAAGTAAGTTTTTTGTTTTTTCACTTTATTTTGTTGATTTTTAAAAACGATTTATTTATTTATTATGTATACAACATTCTGCCTACATGTATGCCTGCATGCCAGAAGAGGGTGACAGGTCTCATTACAGATGGTTGTGAGCCACCATGTGGTTGCTGGGAATTGAACTCAGGACCTCTGGAAGAGCAGCCAGCACTCTCAGCCACTGAGCCATCTCTCCAGCCCCATTAACTTATATTTATAAATTATGCATTACATTTTAAAATAAATTGCACAAACACAATACCTTAACCAAGAACAGAAATATGCATATACAGTATAACAAAATTTACCTTAAATTTGTATCAATTAACAAAGATCCATACCAAAGCGAATTATATATATCCCCCTTTAAATGTAAATAAATGATTATAAATAATACTTGGGAATATGGGTGTAGTTCTGTCCATACTGCTTCTGCTGTTTGAGGGTGCTGTTAATCAGGTCTTCATGGTGTATCCTGTGTGCTAAGTTTATCTCAGTCATCAGTTGGGTGAAGTAACTTTTGAGGGTGTTCATGGTGACCTTCCTGGGGGTCTTGGTTCATTAAATCATATTGGTCTGGAAGTAATCCACAAGTTTTCATTTTCTGTGAAAACAAAAGAAGAACCTCTTTTCCAAGCAACATATTCTTAGACTCAAATTCTGAAGTCAAGATACTTTTATAATACACATGCTGGTTTATCTTAGCAGCCCATACAATGAAATGTCTCTCTGTACTTAGTAAAAAATTCTTTCACAGTAAAAAATTCAAAGAAAACACAATAATATACATAATCCAGACTCTCTGTATATAGTCCAACTTTATGTGGCTTATTTCTCTTTACTATGTTTAATCTATGACTGTCTGTACTCTATCTCTTTAAAGACTTTATTTTCTTTTTCAACTCTCTTTGCTCTTTTTCTTCTCTCTCCCAAGCCTATATATGTTTATCTAACACTGTGACTCATTTAGAGGTCTTTTATGTCTGAATCTGTCCTTATTACATTATCTGTAATCCTCCATTGTCTTGAAGAGCGTTTAAAATGTTACACAACTTTGTTACAGCTACTTGGATGCTGGCTTCACCTCTCTCCACTTTCTTTTTTTTTTGGTTTTTCAAGACAGGGTTTCTCTGTTGCTTTGGAGCCTGCGCTGGAACTAGCAATTATAGACCAGGCTGGTCATGAACTCACAAAGTTCCACCTGCCTCTGCCTCCCGAGTGCTGAGATTGAAGGCCTGTGCCACCACCACCCAGCCCCTCTCTCCACTTTCAAAATGGTGGCCCTACCATTTCTGCTAGCTTTGAGGCTGCCAAGTAGGAGCTGCATTCAGCTCTTTAACTCTTAGAATGAGTTGTGCAGCACATAAGACCTTTTTATCTGAGTACTAGCTAAATCTGTCATGCAGTGCATTGCACAGGCTGGAAATATCTTTGTGTATGGCAGCAGAAAACTGCTATGCTTTCCTGCCTGTGCACTCCTAACAGTTCTGATCCCACTGTCAGCCTCGGCAGAGAGCACTGAGCCATGGCCATGGTCTCAGCTACTTTCCTCCTGACCCAAAATAAGCCCACAAATACCACTGAAATGCTCCATAGATGGACTTTACACTGGTGGCATGGCCCAGGAAGCTGCATTTTAAATGGTGTGGCTTTTTTTCTGCTAAGGCTAAATCAAGAAAACCTCTCTATAAGGAGTCATACCTCGGTTTGCTTCTAGCAAACAAAGCCCATTCAGAAAATTCTGTTAGAACACCATGCTTAACTCTGTTCTTTTGTCTAGAATTAATTTTTAAGCTTTCTTGAGTTTTACATGAATTTAGTCTACCATGTTGGATTAAATTTGTTGCAAGGGGCTGCTTGTTCATCCCGGCTTCCCAGAAAAGAAATAATCACACAGAAATTTTATTAATTGAATCACTGCTTGGCCCATTAGCTCTAGCTTCTTATTGGTTAACTCTTACATTTTAATTTAACACATTTCTATTAATCTGAGCATCACCATGAGGTTGTGGCCAATCAGCAAAGTTTCAGCATGTCTGTCTCCAGAGGGAGCTCCATGGTATCTCTCAAACTCTGCCCTTTTTTCTCCCAGCATTCAGTCCAGTCCTCCCCACTTACCTAAGTTCTGCTATATCAACAGGCCAAGGCAGTTTCTTTATTCATTAATGGTAATCACAGCACACAGAGGGGACTCCCACATCAACATATGACCAAGCAAATGACCAAGGATGCCTGCTTCCTTAATGGTCTGCCCCAGATGTTTGAAGATCTGCACCATCTCCTTATCAACTTTCCTGAAATGTGCACCATCTGGCTCTTCCTGAATCAGGTATCTTACTACAGTGATTACAACAACATGTATGGGATAAAGCCAGTGCAATTTCCCAAAGTCTCCATTTCCAGTCCCCACACTACAGCAGATTTCCTTGCCTAACATTTCTGGCCTTGCTCACTTGTTTTCCTTTATACACTCCCTGAACACTTAGCTGACATTATGCAAATATGGTGACAAATTGGTCTATGTTTGACAGAAATGTCAGGGCAGAAATCAGAAGAAACGTATCAACTCTAGGTATCTTTGACCACTGGAAGACAGAGTTCAGAAAAATTGTTTTTTTTTTTTCTTTCTGTAGTCTCCTTCATTTTATCTATTCTCATATGATCTTCAGGAAGAGCTGGGATGTGACAAAATTGCCAAAAAGGCTGAAAATAGGCTGCAATAGTGAAACATTTCTTGCAGATACTGTGAGCTAGAAAAAAAATCACATTCATAAGACTGGATCCTCACCTTGCCTCTCCTCCATCCCCTTATGACACAATGACTGTCCAGGTGACTTTGCATTCAAATTCTAGACATATTTATCCTGCCCTGTTCCATTTCTCATGTTGCTATTTTCTGATGATTTTTTTTTCTGAGAAATAATTTCAATGTACCACTTGTAAAGACTCATGAAGGTTGACTCTTATCAGGGATTGTGTAGCTTTTATTATTTCAATCACATTTTTGTATAGCATCATTGTAGTTTTACAGAGTGTTGCAGTGAATATAAAGCAAGGCTACACAGATTATCTCATTGACTGTAGGTTTTTCCCAGGTGTTCTTTCGTCCAGCATCTACTTATTTAAAACGGTATCACATACCATATCTCTCTAACCAAACTCATGTGTTGCAGCCATATAGGACATTTATTTTTTTCTGCTATTGATTGCAACAAGGTCAAGTTGTCTGCAATATAATTCTATGAAGCAAACATTAAAGTGAAATTATTCACTTATAAATAGATCAGGAGACACTGAAGACAAAACAAATGATGACAACCCTCTAAGCCTCCTGTTCCTCTCAGTTGTTCATGCTCCTGTGCACATGCTATTGTGGTTCATATCCTGTTACACTATCATGAACTGCTAATTCATCTGCCCTACAACAAAAGACAGTGGGTTCAAAAAGAAAAAGAGCACTGCCTTTTGTATCCACGTTCCCCGAATGAGGAATGATGATAGTTCTCAGTGTTTGTACATTGACAATTTCTTACATACATTTACATATAAACACACATATATACATATATATATATATATAATGCACTATAATTATATTCACCCAATCCTTTCTTATTTCCTGCCCATACCTACTAGCTCTCTTCTTTCCCCCCCCCCAAAATCCTTTTCATGTTCCTTTATTTCTTCTTGGTAAATTTAACCAGGACTGTCTGCATGACCTTGGACTTTGAGCTATTCATTAGAAGCTGTGGGTCATGATCCCTTTATGGGTTGAACAACCCTTTCATAGGAACAGCCTTCATATCAGATATCTACATTATTATGGTTGTCAATGACCACAACATGAGGAAGTGTATTATAGAGTTGAAGCATTCTCAAGGTTGAGAACCACTGCATTCGACCTTGGTGAGCTCACCAGTGAATACAGACCTAAAGATGATAATTAACCCTCTTATTTGAACAACCTATGGGGTTACATATTTATAAAGGTATATGTAAAGTGTGATTCATGAACTGCATGCATATATAGCAACTAGATATGAATTTGGTCAAAAACATTGGCAGATGATGTGGGGTTTCAACATCAAGATGCTGAACATCTGCTAGTATAACCTACTTTTCCTTTCTAAAGTTCACATTTACCTTTCATGTTTCTGGTTTCTTTTCTGTCTTTCCTTCCTTTTTTCCTTCCTTCTTTTTTCCTTCCTTCCTTCTTTTCCTTTCTTTCCCTTTTTTAATTTTTACAAAATTTTTCAAAATATTTTTAAAACAATCTTTGTTTTGGTTTACATACCAATCCCTGTTCCCTTTTACTCACTTCCTTCTGTTCCCCCACAATTTCCCTGAACCCCACACACCATCTGCTCCACAGAGAGGGTGAGGCTTCATATGTGGCGTCAATAAAGTCTGTCACATCACATGAGGCAGCACCAAGGTCTCCCCTCCTATACCTAGGCTGAACAAGGTATTCATCCATAGATATTGGGCTCTAAAATTTCAGTCCATGTACTAGAGACAAATACTGATTCCACTGCCAGTGGCTCCGCAAACTTTTCAAGTCACACAACTGTTCCCCACATTCAGAGGGTCTACTTTGGTCCTATGCAAGTCCAGAGTCACTGAGCTTCCATTACCTTGGGGCAGATGTTTCTGTGGGTTTGTAACTGGTGGAAGCAGCCCAGCTAAGTACTGGACCGATCTCCTGGAGTTCAATAGTAGAGAGAGAGGAAGAATAATATGAGCGAAGAGGGTCTTAAAAACTATTTAAAATCACACAGAAACTAAAGATTAGTGGTCAGACCAGATGGGATATTTGTAGAAAATCCCTTCTGTTGCATGGGGGGAGTGCTTGTTCGACCTGGCCACCCAGCTAACTTAGCCCTGAAATAATCACACAGAAATTGTATTTGTTAAAACACTGCTTGGCCCATTATCTCTAGCTTCTTATTGGCTAAGTCTTACATCTTAATTTAACCCATTTCT
>JAQHUG010000059.1:7446577-7459864 GCA_028555095.1 Dicrostonyx torquatus
AATCACATATAAGCCAATAAAAAAAAATGAAGTACAGACCTAAACTGAGAACTCTCAACAGAGGAATCTAAAATGGCTAAAAGACACTTAAGGAAATGTTCAACATCCTTAGTCATCAGAGAAATGCAAATCAAAGCAACTCTGAAATTCCATCTTATACCTGTAAGAATGGCCAAGATCAAAAACACTGATGACATCTTATGCTGGAGAGGTTGTAGAGAAATGAGAACACTTCTGCATTGCTGGTGGGAATGCAAGCTGGTACAACTCCTTTGGATGTCAGTGTGGCAATTTCTAGAAAATTAGGAAACAACCTTCTTCAAGACCCAGTAATAACAGTTTGGGGTATATATCCCAAGGGTACTCAATCTTGACCAAAGGACATGTGCTCCACTATGTTCATAGCAGTTTTGTTTGTCATAGCCCAGAATCTGGAAACAACCTAAATGCCCTTCAACTGAAGAATGGATGAGGAAAATGTGGTACATTTACACAATGGACTACTACACAGCAGAAAAAACTAACAACTTGCATTTGCAGGAAAATGGATGGAGCTAGAAAACATTATTTTGAGTGAGGTAACCCTGACACAGAATGACAATTATCACATGTACTCACTCATAGGTGGTTTTAAACATAAAGCAAAGAAAACAAGCCTACCAACCATAATCCCAGTGAATATAGACAACAAAAAGGACCCTAAGAAGGACTTACATAGATCTAATATACATGGGAATTAGAAAGTCAAGTTGTAGCTGGGCGGTGGTGGCGCATGCCTTTAATTCCAGCACTCATGAGGCAGAGGCAGGCAGATCTCTGTGAGTTCGAGACCAGCCTGGTCTACAAGAGCTAGTTGCAGGACAGGCTCCAAAGCTACAGAGAAACCCTGTCTCAAAAAAAAAAAAAGAAAAAAAAAAGAAAGTCAAGTTGAAGTAGATGAAAGACCTCAACCTAAAACCAGAACCTGATAGAAGAGAAACTGGGGCTTAGTCCTAAACAGAATGCCAATTGAACAGACACTAAGACAGACAATAAACAAACAGGATCTCATGAAACTGAACAGCTTCTGTAAGGAAAAGAACACAATGGGGTACAGATCTAAACAAAATTTTAAGAAAAATAATCTCTAATGGCTGAGAAACCCTGAAAAAAATGTTCAACATCTTTAGCCATTAGAGAAATACAAATCAAAGCAACACTGAGAATCCATCTTACACCTGTCAGAATAGCTAAAATCAAAACCACAAGTGACAGCTCATGCTGGAGAGGATGTGGAGCAAGAGAAACACTCCTCCACTGCCAGTGGAGTGTTAACTTATGCAGCCACTTTGAAAATCAATATGGGAATTTCTCATAAAATTGGGAATGGATCTACCACAAGATCCAACTATACCAATCCTGGGTGTATACCCAAAAGACACGCAACCATACCATCAGGACACTGTGCAATATGTTCATAGAAATTTTATTTGTAATAACCAGAAACTGGAAACAATCTAGATGCCCCTCAACAGAAGAATGGATACAGAAATTATGGTGCATTACATAATGAAGTATTACTCAGCTGTTAAAAGCAATCACATCAGAAAATGTGCTGACAATGAAATGAACTGGAAAAGATCATCCTGAATGAGATAACCGAAACTCAGAAAGACAGCCATGGTATGTATTCACTTATAGGTGAATATTAGCAAAAGTAAAGGAGAACCATGCTACAAATGACAGATCCAGAGAAATTCATGCCTAACTCAAGTGTAATTGGAGAGGCTTCATCCTGCAATTTATGGAAACAAATGCAGAGACCCTCAGTCAAACATTAGGCTGATCTTGGCAAATCAAGTAGAAGAGGGGCAAGAAGGCTTGTAGGACCCAGTGATGTCAAGAGCACCACAAGAAAACCCCACAGAACCAAGTAACCTAGAATGATAGGAGCTTATAGAGACTGGACTGAGAAGCAGGGAGCTTGCATGAGACTGAACCTAGCCCTCTGAAAAAGTGTTGTAGTGTGTAACTTGGTCTTTGTGTAAGACTCCTAATAGTGAGATGGGGGGAAGTCTCTGACTCTGTTGCCTGTTTGGGGGACCTATTCCTCTTGCCAGATAGCTGCACTCAGCCTAAATAGAGGAGGAGGTACCTTTTCTCACTGCAACTTGATATTCCATGACTGACTGATATCCATGGGATATGTCTGAAGAGAAACAGTAGAGGAGGAGTAAATGATGTGGAAGAGAAGAAGTGAGGGTGGGGGAATTGCAAGAGGGGAAGGAGGGGGAATTTTATTTGGGATATAAAATCAAACAAGTAAATAAATAATCAAAATAAAACAATGACATCATAAAATTTGCAGGCAAATGATGGAACTAGAAAAAAAAAACATTCTGCATGAAGCAACTTAGGACCAGAAAGACAAACATGGCATTTACTCACTGATAAGTTAATATTAGCTGTTAAGTAAATGATAATCATGCTACAATCAAATCCCAAGAGGTTAGGTAAAAAGGAAGGGCCTTTGGGATGCACAGATCTCCTTGGTAAAAAGAAATAGAATATATTTTGCAGGTAGACTGGGAGCAGGTTGGGATAGGAATTGGAGGAGATCTTGTTGAGGGGGTAGAGGGAGAAAATGAGGAGAAAGATAGTTGGAATTGGATAACTCTGGGGGTATGGTGTGGAAACCTAGTGGAATGGAATCTTCCTGGAACCTATGAGGGTGACCCTAGTGAAGGCTCCTAATACTGGAGGATACAAAGTGTGAAGTGGTCATCTTCTGTAGCTAGGCAAGGTTTCCATTGGTGGAACTGGCTTGCATTTGTGTTATTGGATGAAGGGCCCACGGAGATTCTGAAACAATCTCAATGCTATGACAAAAGGTCACTCGCTGCAAACTGACAGCTGGGCCCCATTATAGAGAGAAACATCTGCTCAGCTCATATAGAACATAGAAAAGATAAATTGGTACCTTAATGGAAACTTCACCCCTAAATTCTAATATCTGTGTCATAAGAAGCTACTCTGCACACTACTGATAAAGAAACCTGGACACCAAACAAGCCACACAACTTTTGACCTCACTCTGTTCTATTTGAAAGATGTGGTGAGGCAATATTGACCTACAACTTATGGGAGTGGCCAAATTGTAGACGTAGCCACCAAATGTCCTTTTTAACCTGAGGCCCATGCCACTTGAGGGGGACCATGCCTGGCACTGCCTGGATGACCAAGAATTAGAGACTGGGTAGCCCAGAGACCGAGGGGAGTACCAAACAAACATAACTAGCAAAACCAAAACAAAACCTTCAATGGTATTCTGTTGTACTTATAGAAAAGCACCTTGTCCAGTCCTCTTCAGAAAGGATTCTTCTGGCAGCAGATGGGAGAAGGTGCAGAAACACACAGAAAGACATTATGTGGAGGGAGTCTACACTGGAGGTCTCCATGGTGTTCCTCTCCTCAGAGCTCAGAGAATCCCACAGAAGAGAGAAAAGAAAGATTGTAAGAGTCAGAGGGGATGGCGAACACCAGGAGAAGAGGACCCACTGAACCAATTAAGCTGGCCTTATATGGGATCACAGAGACTGAAAAAGAAAGCACAGGTCCTCCATGAGTCTGCACTAGATCCTCTGGTGATATGTTATGGCTCTTAGCTTCATGTTTTTGAGGAACACCTAGCAGTTGGGAGTGGGTGTGCATCTGACTCTTTTGCCTCCTCTTGGGACTCTTTGTCTTCTATTACGTTTCCCCGTCCAGCCTCAATATGAGGGCATTAGCATTGTCTTATTGTGTCTTGCTTTGTTGTGCTTGGCTGTGTCTCTTGGATGCCTGTTTCTTTTTGAAGATCAAAGTAGGGGTATTGAATATGGTGAACACAGGAGGTAGGGCAAAGCTGGGAGAAGTGTTGACAGAGGAAACTGAAGTTGGGATGTATTATATGAGAGAAGAATTTATTTTCAATACTATATTGAAAAATACTCTATTGTATATCTCTTCCTATAATATGTTATTAATAGTCTCATTTTTAGCAGTTTTCTTGATAATTTCTTTCATTCCTATCTGAAATTTAAATTTTTATCATAAGTGCACATGAAAATATATATTAACTAAAGTCTCTAAATAGCTAGAATAACTGAAAATACTGCATTATATATTGAATAACTGTGTATATGCACATACATACATATATATGTTTATGGAATATTTTGGGTCAGGTTGCATAATAGTAGGATAGACAGGCAAATAATTATTGAATACATTATTTGAATAGTATATGATTCAAAATGAACATTGAGGAGGCAGAGAACCTTGTAGTTCTTCTGTACATGAAGCTGAAAGCCTAAGTGGTCCCAGTTCATGCTGAAGATGTGAAAGTCATCTGGAATATCTGCTATTAAGACGTCTTTGTCAAGGTCAGAGAAGCTGTAGCATGTGGATGATAATAGCACTGTTAAACACTAGTTCAGGAAGAGAAGAGCTTGAAAATCTTCACTGGCTTCTCTTCTGATGGCCCCTCACTAGATATCTCATACTATTAATGGATGCCTTCTATATTCTCAGTTTATCCTGCCTCCATTATTTAATGACCTGTGCCAATCTTTTCCACAAACACCACTGTAGACGCACTCTGAAGTTCATCTTACCACCTACTGGGTAAGCATAAGTCTAGCCAAGTTAACTGACTATTAACCACCACATTTATGACACAGACACATACACACACACACACACACACACACACACAGAGAGAGAGAGAGAGAGAGAGAGAGAGAGAGAGAGAGAGATGTAATGTGATATGAGTATCCATAAGGAATCGCAGAATCTATTCCCCCCCCCCAGATAATGGGGCACTACCTTATATATGGCACCACCCAAACACAAGTGTATAGTTCGTATCCCATCTGGACTCTTTTCTCTCTGCTTTTCCTTCAAATTTCAGATGGTAATATCAGTATAGTCCATTTAAGAATATTATGAACAAAACTCTCCTGTGCTCTCTGTCCTAAACACAAAGAAACCATCTTTCTGAGATAAGTTCTGATACTGCTACAGCATTTGTGTAGAAGGTGTCATCTCTCCTTATCTTATTTGTGCCTTTGGAAAGTCTGTCCTGTGCTTATTTCATATGGCTTGACATTTGGTGTGTGTGACCGTCATACTGGAGAGAATGGCATATGGGAACTCACCCACTCTGAATACTAAGCTTATCCAGTCTCTCGCAGAACCAACATAAGACAACTAATAAAAATGCTTGCAATAACAGAGGGTCATATAAATGCCAAACACAATAGTGACTCCTCATTTTGAATTTCTATAATGTCACTGCTTTACCAGCATCGTGGAAGAAAGGAGGCAAAGGCAAAGCCTGGTACTTGAGTAATTAGAAATAGTTTCTCAGGATTCATTTCAAATTTTTCTATTAAAGGTGAAGATACATTTTTTTAGGGTCACCTTGAATGTGAGATCAAGTTTCATAGCGGAATTAGAAATTGTGTGACCCTTCCAAAGTCTTCTCTTTGTGTTTATGCATTTTCCCAAACCAAAAATAAAAATAGTATAAAAAGCTACAAGAGAAACCTTTATCTAAATCAGATGCAGATGGCTGTTTGATCAATCAGAGGTAATTTTTATCATTTGAAAAGCTTTTGTTTTCATAAGGAAAGAAAATGGGACATGTTTCTTTGCTTCTGTTTTTAAGGGAGAAAAAGCTTATGTTTTTTAATTTGAAGTGGAGTATTAATGGCATTATCTCCTGAGAATTGCTGCACTACAGTGAATTGTAGAAAACACATTTACTTGCAAGCTTTCTGCTTAAATTTTTCTCTGACTCTGAGAGTTAGTGCCATATTATAGCAGCCTACTGCTCCAAGACAATATGTACACACCCTGAGAGTTAATTTCCTGAGCCTCTTTTACTCGTTTTCTTTGTTTATATTATTGATTTAGAGAAATCATTCAGTGAATATTGAGTGTTTCCCTAAACGAGAAGGTGATAAAATATGGTAGGGAAACTGAGGGATACAGTGTAACTAGGATAATAAAGCGTTGTGTATCTACTGCAATTTATGACCCACATTATCCCGTGTGAAACTCTCTGTATACCTGAGCATTATGGGGATAGGTACAATCACTCCAATTTTATAGTTTGAAGTGAAAACATGTGGCATTTAATTGGGTTTCCTGTGGTGCCCTCCCCCTATACTATCAGTAATTGAACGGGTGCTTGCAGATTCACCAGTCAGTCTAATGCTCCTTTGGCATAAAGATGCTTCTACATTAAACAGCATCCAAGCCATTGAGAGGTCTTTTGACTACACCTACTGCTTAGCTGACTCTGGAGTTAAAACCATGGCAGGGGTAACAGTGGTGTAAGGATTTGCATCTGAATAAAAATGTTTACCATTGAATCTCAAAGACCAACCTGAAATCCACAGGATTATGTAAGGAGTGAGATGCACAAATGAACAACTACAAGGGTAGAAATGGTTTAGAAACTACATGTGGTTTTGTAAACTTTTTGTGTACTTATATAATTTAAGATGAAGCTTTGGGAAATAATTAAGTTTCTAGGACAATATGGGCTTTTCATTTAATGATTATAGTTATTTTTAATATTCTACTTAAGTGCTAGAAATACAAAATGAATAAGAAAGTAATGCCGGTATTAATTAACTCTATCAAGACAAAGTCTCCATACTAATGTGGGAGTCCCCTCTGTATGCTGTGAATACCATTGGCTTATAAAGATTCTGTTTTGTCTACTGGCTTAGTAGAACAAAAGTAGGTGGGGAAAACTAAGCTCAATGCTAGGAGAAAGAAGGTGGAGTCAGGGGAGAAGTTATGGAGCCACTGTTGGAGACAGACATGCTGAAACTTTCCTGGTAGGCCACAACCTTGTGGTGATGCACAGATTAATGGAGATGGATTAAATTAAGATATAAAAGCTAGCAAATAAGAAACTAGATCTAATGGGCCAAGCAGCGATTTAAGTAGTATAGTGGCTGTGTGATTATTTTGGGAGGCTGGAAGGCCAGGAAACAAACAAGCAGCCTCCTTACAACAGCACACACCTTACTTCAAGTTATTAGTTGGCAGGGTGGGGGTTCTTAGAGGTTAACCAAACCATATAGGTTATTGTACGTTCTCTTGGTCACCTGCATATTTTGTTCACAGGTTTGAGAAATCAAGTGAGTCCTGATAAAGAACTTTCCCATGACACACACCCAGTGCCAGCTCTTATAATGATGGCAGGTGCTATGTGAACTGCCTAGGGAGAGAAGTTATGAACAGTACTATACCAAGGTAAAGGCTGAGAACTACAACAGCAGACCCAGGAGGATAATTCCAGATGGGGAATATAATGGCACTACTTTCTTGAAAACACCTAACAGCTGTCTAATTGGACTCATAGCCTGCTCAGTTGGAAGGAACTTATGACTGGTGGTATAAAGCTATCCATGATTGGAAGCTGCTACTGTATGACTAAAGTAGCCTACTTTCCAATTTTTCGTCCAAATACTCATCCTTATATCCACAGAAAAATGAAACTCTTCTGTCTCGTCAAAGAAGTTTCTTTTGACAGTAAATGGAGAACAGTGGAAAAATTTACACTGCCCAAAATTAATATAAGCAATGACCCAGAAGGCCCAGGACCAAACAGGACATTTATAATATACCCCTTCCTATGAAAACCTAGGGGATATTGTAAAACAAATGGAGGGAGAATGTAAGAGCCTAATGACCTGGATGACTGCTCTATAATAGATTCTTCTGAACAGCATGGGGTGTTACTCCATATACTCTCAACAACATGGTTGCCTGCATAAGACCAGCTGATTATTTTACTGATGCCATTATTGTTATTTGCTTTTTGTTGTTTTTGAGAGTTAGGAAAGTCTGCATGACAAATGACTCAGTTGTTTCAAAAAGCAAAGTAATATGAACTTCATATGAAGTAGAAGATAGTCTATTCAACCAATGGCAAGATGAAGCTGCATGATAAAGTTATAGAGTGATAAGTTCTTCGAATATCAAGGAAAAGGATTTTCCATTCTACAGCTAAATTCTGGAGTTAACTAAAGCAACTATAGCTCATTGCAACTTGCACTAGTCCCATTTCAAATGGTCAAATGTCTCTTAGTATATAGCTATGTGGTTGGGATCCAAAAGCTGTAGTGGTTTATAAGTTTTATTTTAATAAATAAAGCTTATCTGAAGATCAGAGAGTAAAACAGTCCCACTGGTCAGCCTTACAGACCAGGCAGTGGTACCACAGACCATTAATCCCAGGAGCTACACTAGTTGCGATAGAAACTGAGTGGTACATGCCTTTAATACCAGTGGTGCACACCTTTAATCCCAGACCTAGAGAGGATTATAACACAGGGGGTGACAGCTCTGAGTCATAGTCTCATTCTAAGAATGCTGGAGGCAGGGTTATCTTTTTCAGACTGAGGTTGAGGTAAGAGCCAGTGGCTTGTTGTTTGTTATTTGGGTCTTCAGGTTGAACCCCAATTTCTTTTTTAAATTGTGCTTCAAAAAGCCATAAGTTCTAGGCCTATGAGAAATCTGAATTTGAAGCCATAGATTTTTTTTGAAACCATCAGTATTGCTATGAACTGTTGCTGTATGAGAGACTTCCACACTAGTCCAGAATGGACTATAATAAAGGTGTATTTATTAGGGGGTAGACTCACAGAAAGAATAGTGATCAACATTCCTTTGCACGCTTTTGGAATTGGAATGGAATCCAGCAACCAAAGGGCCTGAGCATGCTTTTTATCTGCACATATGAGACCATGCCAATAATGGGCCAGTATCTTAAAGGCTATTTCCTGAAAGAGTTTCTATAGCAGTGGCCCAAATAATTTTCACAGTAACACTCAATGCTATTTATTGGGCTGAAATTTTCAATAATTCTGCCATAGAAGAAAAGGCTTATGAAGTTTTGAATATGGAATTTTCTGCTAGTGGACATGGAATGGAGAATATCTTCAACATACAATATACATAATGCAATTTAAAAAATTGCACTCATCATGTCTTACATAAATATGTCTTATTTCCACAGAACTGCCGTTGAATAATCCTTCTGCACATTGTGAACATGTGTTGGTCTCATTGTTAATAAAAGGCTAATTAGATGATATCTAGGCACAATTTTCAAGGCAGACAGAAAGCTGAGAAAAAAGAGGGCAGAGTGGGAGGAGTCAGTATCCAGACAGAAAGGAAGCAGAACATGCACATTGCACAAACCTCAAGGGAGCACATAGATTAATAGGAATGAGTTAACTTAAGTTGAAAAAGCTAGTTACTAATAAGTCTAAGATACTGTTTGGGCATTTATAATTAATAATAAGTCTCTCAGTGGTTATTGAGGATATGGCTGGCAGAGAAGAGGTGATTTTGGTTCTGATGAAAAGCTCTGACTTCACACAACTGTTCTTTGAGAGTCACACCAGGAAGAAGCAAATTCAGGACAGCTTTTGTTTCAGTCATTGTCCTACTTCCATGTTGATGTATAGCATTTTTATCTACTGAAGTCTTCTCTTGTTTGGTGGTCGACAAACGTGCTCCTAGGTTTCCCCTTTTTAATCAACTTTGCTCAGTTAACTTGCTCTGGAACACTGAGTCCATCTTACTTTAGTTCTTAAGTATATTTCATTATGACCATGAAGTTCATCTAAGGATCCAAACAACACATGAGACAATTATTCACTATTGATTGAGCATGCATGCCACACAAAGATAAAAAAAGATGTTTTCAGTCTCAGATTCAATATCTTTACTGCAAAAACGGAAGAAACTGAAGTGTAGGTAATTAAACAAAAGGCTAGGGCCACCCAGGATCTAGGTATATTGGTCTTTCTCTTGTCCCTGCAGTAAAGTGAGAAGGCTTGTCAAGTACTGTGGGATATTTCAGAAGAACATTGGAAGAGTTTGCTAAACATAGGATCCTTTCTTGAGAACCTCCTATGTTTAGTTGGGGTGAATCTCAGTTTAAGAAGATTCTCTTGCATTTTGAACAGAAATTAATAACCCAATATTTTGAGCAAAGATTGAAGGAGTATGATTATTCCCACCTCTGCTATTTTTAAGATAGCAGAAGAAAGGGGAAAAAAGAGAATGTTCTAAATGCCATCTAATGCTTGAATTTAGAATTTAAAAAAAAATGCTGCAGTCAAACAAAAATAGGGTTAACTGCCACAAAATGAGCTTATGGAGTCTGAATGGTGGGTATTTGTGAAGGACAGAATTTGCAATTCAATGTCAGCCACATAGCTTTTGTTGAAGGAAAAAAATTAGAAAGAAAAACAGCAGATTCTACAGGGAAATCAGAGGCTGTTTATGCTTTATCATTTGTATACAATAAAATATATTGGGAAGAAAAATTGATCCTGGTTCATTTTCTCATTTGAGTTTTATTCACCTAACCTCAGCTTCTTGGCTGAGTCCTGTACCATCCACATTTATGTGAAAAGGCCTGATACGCTACCCTTGCCTTTCAATAATTATAGGTCTCCCTAGGATGTGTCTTTACAGGGGAATTTTATAAAGGTTTTAAAGATTTTTATTATGAAGAATTCAGCCCTTCTACACTTATTAGTTTTAAAAGGTACTTTGTAGCCATTGCTAGTGGATAGCTATTGATCCCTTTACAAAGAGGAGGCTCACTCCTGTACACCTGCCTAAGTGCTGTACCTCAGCATCTCTCAACCTGATAGAATAATGCTGACAAGTCCAACCATTATTTATCTTGTTGAAAGGCCTTTTATCCCTCCCCCTTAATGGTCACAAAATAAACTTTAGGTCTATGGACAACAGTAGTCACAAATTTTACATTGGTTTCAACAGATAATGGAAGGCATCGATGAATTTCCTTTGCACAATTAATAAAATCCCAGAAACAGAAATTGGTGTTCAACTTGAAGGTCAGTAAGGCAAAATAGCCACTGGCTTTTACCTCTACCTTGGTCCAAAATGGCGATCCTACCTCCATGAATCTCAGAATGAGACTGTATCTGAGAACTGTCTCCTCTTGCTTTATATTTCTCCTTAGGGATGTGCACAGTTTCAACATTGACAAAATATCAAAACTGAGCAGTACAAGTGGACACAAAACCCCATGCCTGAATAAAAATCTATTTGTAACTGATACTTTCTGGCAAAATGATAATCAGTTTCCTTCCATGGAGTGTCTCTGGGTATATTAATCCCACTCTGTGGCTGACTCCATTCCCAGAAGTACATAGCCAATAAAAATGAACTCCATGTTTTCTGTTTTGTTTCATTTTAGTTTTGTGTGTGTGTTCTTTGTTTTGGTATTTTTGAGCCATAATAGTTTCTATTTTATGATGTTTGTTTGCCTTGATTGTTACTTTTTTGTTTTGTTCTGCTTTTGAGAAAGAGGAACATGAAGTTGGATACAGAACTAGCTTGAAAAGATATGGGAAGGTTTTGACAAGAGAAAAACATGATCAAAATATATTATATCAAATAAATCTGAATTAGAAAAACACGAAAATATTAAAGAAAGCAATAATCTGTGCAATTCATAAAGATTGATAGGTTATTTAAATTATAAGAATACTATAGTGCTTAAAATATAATTCAGTGTGATAAAGTACAGAGTGATAAATGTGATAGTACTTATTCATCGAAACTGCTCCATCTACTGTAGGAAAAGCAAATGTTTACAGAGGGTTAACATAGAATACACATGTGAAAAGACCTCCACATGCTCTGAAGTTTAAATGAAACCCATTTGCAATAAAGAGCTCTGCTTATAAGGAAGTGGTGACAATTTGAGCTGGAAAGTAAAGTGATATTCCAGAGGAAAATTTCTTAAAAATAAATCAAACTGAATCAATGTCAGGGATGGAAAAACTGTGGAGAACACTGGGGCACAAAGATAATGGAAGGAGATTTAATAGGGTTGGAAGAATATAGGAGTTTAGCCTTGGGTCAGGTTTAATGATAGAAGAATTTGAACAGCAGAGAGGCATAGTCAAAGAACAGTTTAGAAAGATGAATTAGAAATAAAGGGATAAAAGGAGGGACCACATGGAGATATGGAGGCCAGTTAGAAGGCTGATATAATAATCCTGTAAGAGTGACTAAGAGAATTAAGAGGCTTATAGTGCATATTAAATGATGACTCCAGATGTGAGAGAGGCTGATGCTGTGCTAAAAGAGTAAACAATTTTACAGCTATTAGTACTCAGGGAACATTGTAGTTTTTCTAAATTATTGTTATGTTCTGCCCTATAAACCCAGCAAGCATTTTTATGTCTACATAAGAAAAAATTACTTTGGCAAATGCAAATTTCCTTAGAAAAATAAGTTTCTTATGGACACACATTATAGGTTTGAAGACTGGGATTAGAACTCAGATTGGTTTGATATTAACTGCTCCCCAGGTCTGTATTGTCTCAAATGGCAGCAGAAAATACACAACTTCATTCTGCCTGGTGAAGGGAGAAAAAAGAATAAACTTCATAGACAAGAGGCACGGATGAGAAAGGCTTTGCCAATGAATAGGAGAATGCACTACCATACAAAGGAGAAATCCTACGTACTGTGGGCCCTGGAGAAAATGGGCAAGGTATTATCTAATATATAAAAGGAGGTAAATAAACAAACCTGGTTTTGTTGTCACTGCGGTTATTCTTAATTCTTTTCTTTATTGATTTTTATTGAGCTCTACATTTTTCTCTGCTCCTCTCCCTGACTCTCCCCTCACCCCTTAAACCCTCCTCCAAGGTCCCCATGCTCCCTAATTACTCAGGAGATCTTGCCTTTTTATACTTTCTACTTCCCATGTAGATTATATCTATGTATGTGTCTCTTAGTGCCCTCATTGCTGTCTAAGTTCTCTGAGATTGTGATTTGTAGGCTGGTTTTATTTGCTTTATATTTAAAAACCACTTATGAGTGAGTACATGTGATAATTGTCTTTCTCTGTCTGGGTTACCTCACTCAAAATGATGTTTTCTAGCTCCATCCATTTTCCTGCAAAATTCCAGTTGTAGTTATTTTTTCTGTTATGTATTACTCCATTTTGTAAATGTACCACATTTTCCTTATCCATTCTTCGGTCACAGGGCATTTAGGTTGTTTCCAGATTCTGGCTATGACAAACAATGCTCCCATGAACATAGTTGAACACATGTCCTTGTGGCACAGTTGAGCATCCTTTGGTTATATACCTAAAAGTGGTATTACTGAGTATTGAGAAAAGTTGTTTCCTTATTTTCTGAATAATCACCACATTGATATCCAAAGGTGCTGTACCAG
>JAQHUG010000059.1:7491579-7507345 GCA_028555095.1 Dicrostonyx torquatus
TACAAATTCTTTCTTTAAAATTTTATCTGGAACAAATAAGCTATTAAATAAACCTGTAATCATTATAATGTAATAATTGCTATTGTGACTAGGTAGACAGGGTTGTTACCATATTTAGTATTAATTTCAGCTTCAGTAGTATTGAGTAATCTTTTATTCTACTCATGTTGTATGTGAACTGCCTCAGTTTGACTATGACACCTTGGAGCCAGTGAAACACACGGGGAAGAGTGGACTAATCCATCTACACACCCTAAGACGATCCTGTCATAATAGAAAGTTGAACTATACCAAGTATAGCTCTTGATCTAGAAAGAGTCATTTTGTCTTACTTATTATAGTAAATTGAATTTAGGGACAGGCTGTTTCAATAAGAAAAGTGGGATTAATTTTGAATGGGTTTTAAGTTACTTTCTCATATTACCACCAAGTCTCTTTAATTTGTAAATACTGGATTCAGAATATGACCATTGTCTTTATAATATAGAGCATTTGGTTGAAAAATATATGCTAATGATTTAAGAAACTAGTGGTTTCTATTTTGAACATTGTTATGTTGATGATAAAATTAGAATTCATTGCAGAAAATACTTGCAAATTTCAATGGAGTGTAATATTTACTTTTAATCCTACCAACTGTAAACATGCAACATCAATATACGTTCATTGTATTTTTAAACTTTACCCATATATGTTAGATATATGCACATTTTGTTTCTATTATATTTAGCATTATGAAAAAGGATGAGAATCTTAAATACTTTTAAGTACAGCATCTTTTTTTTTTCAGGCAATAAAATAAAGAAAATAGTTGCCATAGAGAAAAATATTCCATGACAAGAAGGTCTTTATCCTCAATGAAAAAAAAAATACAATAAATTGTTTAGATGTTTTTGGCCTTTCTGGAATGCCTAAATGTATTTAAGAAAACTGTGTTTGAGTCAGGAGAAACACTTTTCTCTCCCTCATATCTTATTTCTATAGTTCAATTACTTAGAATTTTGTTTTGCTCCTAGATAACTCAAAATAATATTTGAATCTGATCTGAATTAGTAGGATCTGAATTAATGAGATTGGCTTATATTTGATTTAATTTCCTCAACCATTTTTTTCCTTCCTGATAATTCCTTTCAATGAGGAGCAGGAGAGTAACACTTAAAATGTAAATCAACAGAGTACCAGTTCAGAGTACACTTTAAGAAATACATAGGACAACACTAGGGATTTAAATTTTGCCTTGAAACCAGGTGAATACATGTGTCACCATTTAGATAAACAGTTACAGCACATAAGATTATTCTAGAAAGAAAAAACTCTACATGTCTAGAAGTACAATTTGAGATCCATGGACAACAGCCTTACAACATAATGTGTTAAGAAATGTGACAAGTTAAATCCAGCCCAGAATAAATGGCACTGAGGTTAGTGCAAATTGAGCACAAGCATGGAGTTCTGTAGAGTGAGTATCTTTTCCATCATAGTGTTGAGTATCTTTTCCATCATGGTGTTAGGGTACCAATAAGTGGGAGTTCACAAGATCATAAGTGGGTGTTGGAATTAATTGAGAAATGAGGTAAAGAATATATAAATAAAAAAGCAAGAATAGATACTTTGAAATACATGTAAGAACTCATTAACAACCAGATGAGCCAGTTCCTCATCCATACTTTGTATGTTGCAAATGTTTCTAGTTTGAGTTCTGGAACACTGACCTCCTTGCTTTGTTTGCACTAGCATATCCCATTTTCTAAACCTGAGGATGAACCCACTGAGGCAAATATTTATATGTTCTATTCTTTAGCTATGGAACAAAATCTTTTATGCTACAAATGTTTATTAAATAATCAAATAAGTGGATTAATGAATAAAAGAAAGTAAAAAAAAAACCTACTGGTTTCAGAATAGATTTTATTTGTAGGATCTCCAAGAGAGGACAGGGATGAGAAATGGATAAAAATAGGATGACAAAGTCATATCTGAACATTTGCCTGTGCTTTGATTTAATGAGAAGCAATTTGTAATAGTTAGAGGTTTATGTTTATCTAAAATATTAGATGTTGTCTTTGAAAATAGTCTTAGGTCTGCAGAGAAGATGATTGCTTTCATTAAATATATGCTATTAATTAAGTTCAATAAAGGTTATTTGGACTTTTTCATATCATGCAGAATCTGAATTTTTTAAGTTAACAATAAAAGTGTTTGCTATAGAGTCAGTGTAGACTGATGTCAGAGAACATGCTTGACAGAGGACATGTCAGAGGGCGAAGAATTCCTGTACTGGCACTGATGCTTACTTCCTACATTGTCCAAGGAATTTTCTTTCTTCCAGCTCACCAGCTGGGGACAGAAAAGTACCATTAATTAGAAGCTCACTTCATGAATTTTTTCTGATTATTTATTCCTCCCATGAAAAGCATCCATGATGTTATGGTTGTGTTTGAAAGTGCAAGTCACTTTTCCCTTTTGGTATCTGCCTACTTATTGATTTTCTCTCTAAATATATTTTCTATATTTCTAAATATAGGAAGCTATATTTCTTAAAATGGAAATATAGCTTTCAGCAACAGAGGCCTTCAAGGTTGTCTCTGATTTGCTGGTATTTGGTATTTTGAATAAAAAATGGCTCCATAGGCTCATAAGGAATGGTACTATTAGGAGGTGTAACCTTGTTGCAGGAAATGTGTCAATGGGGACAGGCTCTGAGGTCTAAGAAGCTCTGGTCAGACCTAATATGCCTAAATCTCTTTTCTTGTTGCCTGCAGATCAAGATGTAGAACTCTAGGCTTTCTCCAGCACCACATCTGTTTGCATGCCACCTTGCTTCCTACCATGGTGATAAAGGACTAAACCTCTGATGTGTAAGTGAACTACAATTGAATATTTTTCTTTATAAGAGTTGCCATGACCATGGTGTCTCTTCACCAAATAGAAATCCTAACATAGACAAAAGTTGGTGTCACTATAGTGTGGTATTGCCCTGACTGTCCTGACCGTATCTGGAGCAAGATTGTGGGTGGACTTTGAAACTCTGCCCTAGGAAAACCATCGATTATTCAGACCTCAGTGGGATTTCCTTTCTCAGCTGGGAAGAAAAGAAGATTGAAAGTAGTGCAGAAAATGGTGTCTTGGCTTATGAACTTTCAGAGGGAAAGGTAAAGACAATCAGGGCCATTTGGTACTTTAAATTAAGATTCTGTCTTTTTGGTCAAATAGGATTGAAGAGTCAGCAACAATTATGAGAGCAGCACCACAAAAGTAAAACCTTTGTGTTACTGGGCCAATTGATGCTGGTTAGCCAAAGCTAAGAAATTAATAGTGATTAGGACAAGACCAGCATCATTCACGTGAAATCTTCTGCAAAGTGTTTTCTGAGATCACAGAGAAGTTATATTCCAGAGGTGGTCAAGGTTGTACCTACTGTTGGCAAATGAGCTTGGTAATAAGGAAGAGTCACCCAAGTGCTATTGGGATGAAGGGGTAATGGAGAGAAAGCTGAGCCTTGACACTGTGGGAGGTCAAGAGCCCATTAGTGAAGGTACAGTCTCAGTAGCAGTTAAAGACACAAAAATGAAGAGTCTTGAAGAGAAGATGAGGCATGGCACCAGAAAGAGAATCCATAGGAGGCAATTCATAAATTTCCAGCCCATGTACAAGGAACCTCAGTAGTTTTGGAAATACCAGTACCATAGTATGACTAACAAGAACAGTAGTGCAGTAGAGCCAGCCATAGCGTATAAGACAAACTGTGAGCTTCAGAGGGCGGAGCTGGAGAAGTTTCTCTAGCTCTTTGAAGGAGTCCAGAAAATCCTGAATGGGACCCAGACATTGGAAAGTTGAAGTTAGGTTATGCTTTGATTTGATTGAATAGGACAATGCCCTGATTTTTCCATCTTGAAGTATGAAAGTAGTTTACTGGAGCCCACAAAGGAGAGACTTTGAATTTTATATGACTGGATTTCAAAAGGGATGGCTCATTTTAAAGGGACTGAAATCTTACTGTATTTGAGTTTGTAAAGTCTGTGAAACTTTCTAAGCTATTCGTGTTTTTAATTTGAGGTCTTGGAGATGAATAAGGAAGAATGGGTCATGACCTAATAATTATGAGATTGTGTGTCAAACTGACAAGAGACTGAATTTGTGTCTACTTTACCCAAGCTAGAATCATTGAAGAGGAAGGGATGCTCAATTGAAGAAATGCTTCCATGAGATCCAGGTGTAAGGCTTTTTCTATATTACTAATCAATGAAAGAGGTCCCTACCCATTATTGATGGTGTTATCACTAGCCTGTTGGTCCTGGGTTCTATTAGAAAGTTGGATGAGAAAGTCAGTGAAGGAAACCAGCACTTCTTCCAAACCTCTGCATCATTACCTATATCCAAATTCCTGTCCTGTTTGAGTTCTAGTCCTGACTTCTTTTGATGATGAATGGAAGTATGGAAGTGCAAGTCAAAGAAACTTTTTCCTCCCCAACTTGTCTTTGATCATGGTGTTTCATTGCATCATTGACTAGACAGTTGGGTATATTCCTCTCTATGGAATCATAGTGGGAAGTGTTATAACTCATGCCTCAGCCTAATACGCAGCCTCTCTTTAGTTCATGTGACAGGCAAAGTTTGGGTCTATGTTATTCAGTCTCAGAGATTTTGAACAGAAAAGACACTAGCCCCAGTGACACTATCTTGAAGACACTTGATCTTGGGAAATAAAGAGTCTCCTATTCATAAAACATCTCTGTCAGGGTAGATATCCTCAGGCTGTGGATGGAGGGTACAGAGAAATAGATTGCTGTGTTAAGGGATCCCAATTTTAACTTAAATCTTGATGGTTCTGTGGGCTCTGATACCTGCCAGCCTGAGGACACCATGCAGCTTCGTAGCTGAAGGCGACAATTTAGAAAGACAATAGGTGAAGGTTCTGCTCCAGCCTTCCTTTTCATTTGTAGATTGCTCCATGAGAAGTGGCTATCTCCAAAGCTGGTGAAAGAATGCAGGTGTGTGTGCTGGGGGAGGTGCCCCGGAAAAAGGAATAAGAATAGAAAAATTCCTCACGGGTAGGGAGAGCAGTTTCAGAGAAGAAATGGTTTTGAGAAGGCATTCAGAGCAGGATGGTTTTGGGGATAGAGAGATAATAAACGCGAGGTCACGCTGTAGACGAGAGAAGTCTGAAGCGGCCTTTAAGCTGTAGCGGTGTGAAAGCCTGTTTCCTTCCACGCATCTCCGGGGACACATTTGGGGAAAAACACCAGTTTCTATGTTGGGGCGACGGTCCCCAACAGGTTAACCAGAATGAATTCTGAAACTCAAAATGTGCTACATTCTTCTACAACAATTTGAAATTTTTTTCTGGAAAAGATGAAAATTAAAATACTTGACAGGGAATGATCAAAGTTCAAGGGCAAACAGCTGTACACTTCCAAGGATCCACACTTTGTAGAACTTCAAAGCACATTCAATTCCCTAGTTACTATTCAACAATAACCAGGAAATATTACCACCTAGGGACACTCACTTGAGCATTGGCATGTGGTTTTCAGTGAGGATGAGTTAAACAAGCATGGAATAGCTGCATGATTAGCTTCAATCTCAATGACTGCTGGTTTCCAGAACAAAAACCAATGTTCACAGATAACACTGAGGAACAGAAACAAACAAAAGAAATGATTGATTGAGGACCAAAGCCATAAAGATACAAAAATTCTATTAAAAGGCAGAATATTCCAGGATCTCAGAGATTATCTCTTAAGTGTTAGCCAAAATCCAGTCCTAAAGAAAGCTGTTCTTGGAAGGGTTCATGATATGATCAACCTATATATTATTCCAGTTCAATGGTCAGTGAGAAAGTACTGAACTATTTCTGAACATATCTTTCTTCTTGCTTTGAGCTAGCAAGCTATCTAACCTCAATTCTAAGTCTATAGTGGGCACTCAAGTGCATGCTATAGTAGAGGAGAAGAATGAAAAGTTTCTACAACAGAAAATGAGTTTTTAGAGAGTTTTGTCAGTCCTGCTTTCCAAAACCCCAAGGATGAAGACATTATGAGAGTCAGCTTTCTATGCTGGCCAATGAAAATGGCCACACATACCTTATTTTCATGTTCTTTTGGACAATTATTTGTAGACATAGAACTCAGGGTCAGGTATACAAACAAACTCTTTTCTTCATGGGGAAGAAAGTAGAAGGCCCACCCTTTACCCTGCTCACTAATGAGCTTCTCACTCATTTATTGGATAGGCTTGGCAAGAGAGCAAAGAAATATTTAAAAGAGGGGCCTGCCCATGTCTGCCCTTGCCCCTGACAGCAGCAAGGGATGTTGCATGGTCTGAGAAGGAGGCGTTCTGACACATCAGAAGTCCTGCTTTAACTTTGTGAGGTTTCTGTTTCCTTTGCGTCACATCATATCTGAAAGGACATCTTCAAGAATTCAAAAATTTATTTTTTAATCAGCTTATTAGTGAGTTCCTTATACTATGAAGCCTATATATGGCAGCAAATCCCT
The DNA here is from genome assembly GCA_028555095.1 of Dicrostonyx torquatus. Taxonomy (NCBI): domain Eukaryota; kingdom Metazoa; phylum Chordata; class Mammalia; order Rodentia; family Cricetidae; genus Dicrostonyx; species Dicrostonyx torquatus. The sequence continues at coordinate 7,498,077 of JAQHUG010000059.1, forward strand.
GCTGTCATGAAGACTTTCTTGCGATGTGACAGATTTAGGTCAGTGTCATTAACAAACTTCCAGATTGATGTTGCCAGCCTGATGATCACAGAAGATGGCAAATTCCCTCTGCACAGGGGCAGAGGCAATGAACATTTGTCACACTAGATCACTGTGCCCATCCATTGGCAGAATCCTGAAATACTCTGATATAGATGTGCCTAGAGAAATGAGGCTAAATGTCTACACAGGTTTTCAGTTCAGGATTAAAATGGAAGTCAAATGTTTTCCATCATTTCTCTGTTATTGATATACTCTATGGGCTTTGCTGAATCTCTTTTCAACTCAGGGCTTCTGTGTATTTGTAACTGGAGGAAAAATACACAAGCACTCAGCAAGTGATTGCTGAACACAATCTTGATATCCAGGGCTCTTCTCATTCTTTAGATGCAGCAGAATGACAAAATAAATATGTCCTTTACCCTATTCGTTACCTTTAATTTCTCCAGATGCTTATAGATAATGGACTTTGGTTTATTCTATAGCACACATATGTTGGGAATGTTAGTTTCAATTCTTTTAAATTGCACCTGGCTCTGAGTTAGAACGTTTGTGATTGTGTGCATGTGCTTGTGTGTGCATGTGTATGTGTGTTCATGTATATGTATGTGTGTATATGTATATTAGGTACACATTAATATCAGTGTTTATGTATCTTCATGTTGGTATACGTGAACATGGAAGAAGGAGGTTGACTTTGTATCTTTCTCTATTACTCTCATTGCTTTATGCAACTTAGCCTTTCACTGAAACTGAAGGTCATTGATTCAAATATGCTGGCTAGCCAATGCACTCTGCCAGTATAGATTCAGAGAATCTTGTCTGTCTTCAACTTCCAAACTTCACTGAGGCCATAGACTTATGCTGCCATGCCCAGGTTTTTAATGGGTGCTATGGATTCAAGTATAGGTGCCTATGACTATACAAAATATACTTTACTGAGTAACCATCTCTCTGGCCCCCATTTATAACCTTTGTGATTAGCAAGATACCTGTTAACTTAATTAATGAAATTTCCTTGATTCGTCCTTAAATTTCCATTAATTTCAAACATATAGAGTTCCATGAAAATAAGGGGTGGCCCCAGGTATCATCTACTGATAGCTATGATGCAATAATTATCTCTGGATGCTTCAGAGAAATGCTTTGTACTCGTAAGGTTGCTGCTTTTGTAAGGACCCATGTTGGGACTATTCATAAAGTTCTCTTACTTGCCTCGGCATCTTCAAATAGGGATGTTGATACTGACTTCAAAGTCTCATAAAAATATCTGCTCTCAGTATACCAAGGTCAAAGTTGCATTAATGCAGTTTCCTGCATGGAAGATTCCAGTTTCCATTCACTTAGTCATGAGAAACCCAAGCTGCCGTCTCAAAGAATCATCCCTCTTCTTTGCTTAGGCAATTGCCTTATTCTACTTGTCTTGGAACTCTCTTCACAAGATAATAGCCCACTTCTTTTCTATTGCCATTAACCTAGTTCTCGAAGCTCTGTATAACACAATATCACAAATAAATGATTTGAAAAACATAAAAAAACTTTGTTTTGATTTTACTAGAAGTTCAAGGTTAAGATACAATATTTTGAGTGTCTTCTGAGATTGTTCTCTGGTTTTTAGATGACTATTCCATGATTTTCTAGCCTTCAAGGTAATTTTTATATAATGGCCTCAGAAATGAAGGGAATAGTTTCAGAAGCCTCTGATATTTTCTCCAAATTTGAGAAGAGACTTTAAAGAATAGATGTGGCAAACTGGGTAGGTGCCTCAATGGGCAAGTGTCTTAGTTAAGGGACCTAAGTTACGGGCTATGAGAAAACACCATAATGAAAAGCAATTTAGGGAGTAAAGGATTTATTTCATTTTATGGCTTTTAGTACACTAGGAAAGTGAAGACAGGAACTCAGAACCTGTAACTGATTTAGAGGCCATAAAGAAATGTTGCTTGTGACTTGTTCTTGTGGTTTGCTCAGTTTGTTTTCTTACACACCGCAGGATTCAGGAGTATCACCATCTCTAATGGTCTGTGTCTGGCCATATAAAATACTAATCAACAAAAAAAAAATCAGGCCAATTTTATTGAGGTATTTTTTCAATTGTTTCTCCCTCCTCTCAGCTGACTTTAGTTTATGTCAAAGTGACATAAAACTAGCCAGCAGTATGTACATGTGAGAACCCAAGTACAGATTTCCAGAATCCACATAAAGGTTGGGTGAATGTGTCACACCATCTGTAAATGGTGTCATTCCTGTGCTTTGGAGTGTGACCAATCACTAGTAATTTTTGCACTTTGGGGCTAGAGACACATATCCCCAAAACTAAATTGCTAATTCTATTGGGGAACTACAGAATCAGAGATAAACATTCCCTCAGTAAATAAAGTTAAGAAAAACTGAAGAAGACATGTGATATCAACCTCCAGAATTCATATGCACATGAACCTACATACATGTAAATCTACACACATAGCACATGTAATAAAGAATAGTTTATTTTTCACATGGTCACACATAAATACCTATAGATTGTAACATGAGGGCCGGATTTTTGGGGTTTCTGTCCTGCCCAGTACCCCACAGCCAGCAAGCCCCAAAGAAAATCACTCAGAGGTGTCCATAAGATTATAAACTGATTGGCCAATTAGCTCAGGCTTCTTACTAGCTCTTATAACTTATATTAACCAATCGTTCTTATCTATGTTAGCCACACGGCTCAGTAACTTTCTCAGTGGGGCAGCTCATATCCTGTCTCTTTGGTGGACTGGGCAGGAGTATGGGAAGAGCTTCCTTCTTCCCAGCCGTTCTCATTGCCCTGTCTCTACTTCCTGTCTGGTTTTCCCACCTATACTTCCTGCCTGGCCAATCAGCATTTTTTTAAAACATGATTGACAGAATACAGAATTGTCTCCCACCAATAGATGAAACACCAAGGTAAATGTTTATCTTTGGTTGCTTATGATGAACCTACATTTAGGAAAATAAGACACAGATAATACTTCCATTAGTATATGTTGCTTCATTAATAATAATAATTATAATTATTTTGCTTTTACTGTGTTCTTAGTGTTTTATATGCATAGCCTTCTTTAATATTCTAATCTTGAAAAATCATTGTAAAAGTCAAAATTGGAGATCTGTGCAGATAAAGAACTTTCAGAGGACAAGTAGAGCACATAATATTTACTTTGGTCCTACTATATAAAAGGTGATATTTTAGATATTATCTTTATAATTGCTATAAGGAGTTATATTGGAATTAAAGGTGGGTGATAATGTTTTCACATAGGATAATAAAGGCAACCCAAGAGAGATGAACTGAATTTCTAAAGTTCATATAGGTAAGTGTTGTTGGAGACCAGGATTTACCCTCAAGGATAGATGAATAAAGAATTTGTGGTTTTGGTTATTATTCTAAAGCCTCATGTCATTTCCAGTCGGCCTAAACCTGAACTGGGGCAAATTATCTGAAGAGAGCTAATTGGTTGCTACCTAGTTGGTATAACAAGATGAGAAAGCTATGAGATTTAACTGGCAATAGGAGAGTGAAGAATGTAGTGATATAACTCAGTCTAACAATATTAGAGACTGTGGTGGTTTGAAAAAAAAAAATGGTTCCCAAAGGGAGTGTCACCACTAGAAGGTACGGCTTTGTTGGCATAACTATGGCATTTTTGAAGATGTGTCCCTGTGGAAGTAGGCTTTGAAGTTTCTTTCTTTTTAAGTTGGATTTTTTTTATTGTTATAATAAGTAGCAAGGCCAAAAACCACTCAATCCATTTAATAATATGGTAACTTTAAATAATTTTTTGGTATTTTTGTTTGTTTGTTTGTTTTACTTTTTTGATTCTTATTGAGCTCTACAATAAGAATCTCTTTTTCTGTTTCCAACCCACAACCTGTGTCTCAGATCACTTATTTTTGCCTGCACAAGATTTCGAGCTCTCTATTACTTCTCCAGCACCATGTCTGCCTCCATGCTGCTACATCCCACCATGACAATACCTCTGGACCTCTGAAAAGGTAAGCAAGCCACTTTTATTAAATATTTTCCTTTATAAGAGTTGCCATGTCATAAAAACCATAACTAAGTCATAAGCAGTCATAGTAGCAAACAGAACAAGGAGGTAAGCTAACTTCTGTGATTAACAGTTCCTAACAAACAAGTCCGAAGAAAATTCAGGGAGATATATATGAAATGACAACCAGTTGAAGAGCTAGATTCTAGGTCTGCGTACTCACATCAGAAGCACAGACTTCATGTAATCATATGAAAGCTCATGTCTTCCACTTCCAGCACTGTGAAACAAAACAAAACAACAAGAAAACCTGTCTATATACATTAAAGAGAACATGTATAACAGAGAAAGGTTCTCTTTCTTCAGAAACATACAAACTTGACAAAAGACAAAGCCAGAAGTTTGAAAGACTAGGAGAAGAATCCAAGCACATGAATACAATAATAGAATGTATGATGGTTTGAACAGCAAATGTTTTCCCATACGTTAATGTTTTTAACAGCTAGTGCCCAGAAGGAGGCATGTGTTTAGAACGTTGTAGACCTTTAAGAACTTGATCTTCAGTGAAGGAAGTAGGCCATTAAGGATGGGCTTTAAAATCTTACAGCCTTAGATTTCATAACACTGAAAGTGCCTTATAGGCTGCTATGGGAAAAAGCTATCAAGTCTTCCCCAGTTACGAACTCTGTGAGCTACATTAGAGACTTTCATGGAAAGATAGTCCCATGGAGCAAGGGTGGGACACATGAGGGTAATCAATGACTTTGAGATTGAATTTAAATTCAATCTTAAGCCTGTTCCACAAGAAGACACACATGTCTTAAACTACAAATTTAGCACATGTTTAGGAGAGCCCGTAGGCCCTAAGATTAAACCTGTTAGCTATTATTCTGTAAATGGACAAGCTATCGACTGTTCATCTAAATATGTATTCCTGTACTCAAAGACCTCACCAGAAAAGTTTCTTTGTTAAGTAGAAGGAAAAACTTGGCCAAAATGCAGAGAATAAATGATTGGGAATAAGTGATTTCTCGATTAAAAAATGAGACATTTATATCACTCATAACCCTATAGATTATGAACTGTTGTGGACCATAGAACAGAAAAATTGTGAGAACAAGAGATTATAGATGATTCAAGTGGAGCATAGTCTTCTGACTATGACAAGACCACAGAAGTCATGAGCTCCCAGTAGCTGAAGTTGTCTATGAACGACTTGCACCAAATCAAGCTAGTCAACAGCCTAGGATAGGAGGAGGATTCATGAAGCCCCCACCCTTAACTAAAATGATATTTAATGGCTTCTGGTGGGAGAAGGAGTGTCACTTTCTTTTACAGATGAGGACCCTGGCAGGGTGATAAAACTCCCCTAAATGTCTCTTGAGCATATGGGCAGCTGGGAAGAGTTGGGGAAGTTGAAGCAGATCTGGTAAAAGTTAATGGGAGGTGAAAATGATATAATCACATTGTATGAAGTTTTCAAGGAATTTATAAAATGTTACATTTAAGACATTGCAAAACTTTTATTGCTTCATCTATCTACTGTCTGTTCCTTGTTTCTTGTAGCCAGACATAAGGTGACCAGGTGCCTCAGGGTAATCTGTAAAATGATGAATTTTCTCTATTTGGTTGCAGCAACCAGGGAAGCAATAAACACCAAGTGGATAATGAGACCAATTGGATTTGATACAAGATCATTTATGGTCTATTTGAAATTTCTATTTAAATTTCTATCCTAAATGTCTATTTAGAATTTTTATTTGAAATTCTAAAATGGCTGCCAGCTTTTCTAGAGATAAAATTGGGAATCCTCATAGGAGGATTTGTATTTTCAATATGCTTTATCACATAATAATCTTACCATTTGTTGATTCTACCCTGCATCCCCAGCCTTAAGTTTCCTGTTTGCTCTATCACACTGTGGTTTCAGGTAGACCTTTAGCACAGCACAAACAATAGCCTGAACAAAGATCAGTAACTCTTTTTCTTCTCATTTTACTCCACTTACCTTTAGATTTAGATTCAGTTATCTGTACATTCCAGTAGCATATCAGCCTTGCTCTCCTTAACAAATAACACACTGGAAGATACTGCCTAACTTCCTCTATAAAATACTATCTTTGAAAAGTATCTGTTCAATGAATGAGTGAGTTTTCTATTTCTGTCAAGGACAATATTTTTTCCAGATATTTCTTTGAGATTGGACCTGAAGCTGTGAAATAGTTGCCCACATGAACTAAGAACTGGTTATGTCCTGCTGGTCTCAATTGTCAGGTCAAAATTCAATAAAGCAGACTCACCAAGTCCTTCGGTTGGCAATTCTCTGAGCACATCAAGTTTCTGCAGTGTTTGCAGGGAAAAAGAAGCCTCTTTTTTTCCCAATAATTTAGATAGGCTATTTTCTACTTTGCTTGTCTTCTGTTCAGTCTCATCCCTCAGAGGACTCTTCTTCCATGTGCTTCCAATTTGCAGGTGTTCCTCATGCTGAAGGTGGAGCTTTAAGTGAAAGTTCAGTCCTTTGTAGGATTGCAGTAGTAGCCATTAATGCTTCATCACTGAACTTGTTCTGCTGCTTCTGGATGGGTTGCTAAGCAACACCCCTATTTGCCTGGAAATGGGGTGAGGCTGTATGAGGTTGGTTGAGAAAGGATACTGGGAACTCATCAGGACTTCTTACAAATTTAGTCTCCTGTTCATGATGCCATCTTTACTACTATTTCAAATATGTACATATATGTATATATTTGAATATATATAATAAGAATATATATATATTTCTAATTGCAATCTTCCTTTATTTGGGACTTGGGGTACATTATTGTGATCGTTTGCTTATTAACTCATACAAGGAAAAGATTGTTCTCTAACTCTTCCATTCAGTGCTGTCATTGAAAGGATTTGAAAGAGCCCACGCACATGACAAAGGATATTATTGGAAAATGATTTCAAGTCTTATAGGTGGGTCATGCATAACTCTTATGAATCATGAAGGCTAATTTCTATTCTTTGTAAAAGGGGACACTAGGCTGGTACTAAAAACACTAAATCCTATAAGGGGTGGGGAGGAATTCCTTGAAAAGAAAATTTTGGGTGAAAATTTTGGGAGGCAGCAGTTATTCTGCACAGGTGACATATGACAATATTGAAATACATGGAAATCAAATGACCTTGGATAATCTTTCTATGTACAAAGGATATTACCATGAATTGAACATTTTAGGCATCAGGGTTATTATGTCTAAGAACTTAGTGCTTATGCTAAGTTGCATAGTTGAACTCACCCTATTTCAATTGCTCTGATTTCTTCACTTGTATATTGGGAATAATGACAACTTTCTTAGAGTTTTCTAAGAAATATCAAGTATCTGAGACATCAATGATGCCCAGTAACATTATATTTCTGATATACATATATCATAATATATATATATATATATATATATATATATATATGATATATATATATATATATATATCAATGTGTACAGAATCCAATTTTCTGAGACCTAGTTAAGTCACAATGAACCTATGAGGTTTGAGAGTACTTTTACCTTGTTTTAACTTAATATTTATTTATTTGTATTTTATGCATGAAATTTAATATATATGTACATATGTTCAGCATGGCGGAGGTAAGAAGACAGCTTGTGGGAAGCCCTTACTTTTTACCAGATAGTTTTAAGGGATTAAATTTATGTCATTACTCTTGGTGACAGGCATTTTAATGGGCTAGCAACGGTATTTATATACCCCTTTAAAGAGTGTTCATATGCCAAGGAACATTGTTGAAATCTATCAAAACCCACATGGTAACACAGTCTTCATTTCAATATTTTTGGAAAAGAAAGAAATGGTTATATATGTTGTAAATAATAAAGGTAATTCCATGACTTTGGGTACCATGATATTCCAATTATTATAGGAAAGAATGTGCCAACAGGGAGTTGAATGATGATATGTTCACAGAACCTATCTGCTGTCTAAAAATCTCTGTTTTTGTGTCATTCATTCTAAACATACCCACTTGATATGTCTGATTGTATAGGATGAATCTGAAGTGTCTGCTCTGGAGCCTTGGATCCGGTTGATTCTAGCTCCATGTATAATATTGCAATGGGTCAATTTGTTCATATGACCAAAAGATTCTCTTTGATGGCATATATATTAATGAATGGAAGCTTTTATTTTTTATTTTTTTTGATTTATTTATTATACCGTGTTCTGTCTGTTTGTATGCCTGCCTGCCAGAAGAGGGCACCAGATCTCATTACAGATGGTTGTGAGCCACCATGTGGTTGCTGGGAATTGAACGCAGGACCTCTCGAAGAGCAGTCATTGTTCTTAACCTCTGAGCCATCTCTCCAGCCCTGGCATATATTTAAAAAAATAAAAATAAAAATTTTAAACTCTTGACTTCATTTACCCATGCCACTACTCACAACTTGCCCATTTCAACCTCTCTCAGGGAAGAGCTACAAACATATCAGTAGTTTTTGCCAAGGATGTAGAAGCTCTACCTGGACTCAGTAGGTTTTCTAAGCTGTTGGAGAAGGAACAAAAACTACTGGGCTCTGAGCCAGAGAGAGTTCGTCCAGATGGAAAAATCTGCCCTAAACATCCTGCTCTTCCTGAGCTCCTGCTATAGAAGTATGATTCTGATATCAGTGCATTTGACAACATGCTTGACTTCATGTTATGGAGGGGCTTAATATCTCTGTGATAAAGAAGTAGAGTACATGACTTACAGAGTTTTTTCAGTTCCTTTAGATTGCATTTTTGTGCTTATTACTTGAACTTACTAAGACAATGAATGTTGTCTTTGATAACTAAGAACCATGCTTTTCTACAATGACTGATCATAATACCATTGCTTTATAGAGACAGGCAAAATACTTTTTAAGACTAAAATCCTTTGTGTGTAAAGTCAAATGATAACAATAGTCTCCTTCTTATGTTGCTATGGAGTTAAGTGGCATTTATGTTCATGTTGATGTTTCTCCAACAAACTGAAATACTGTAACTGATTACCCAATGTGAGGCCATTGAAAGTGGCTAATCTGTAAAAGTTTTACCATCATTATCATTAATGGGATCAATTTTCTTCTAAAAGAGGTTTTCAAAAATTTTCTTTTCTTTGTATCCATATACAAAAATCTATGCCAATATAATTATCTATAAAAAATAGCTCACAAATACCAATCTATTAATCCCATCAAT
>JAQHUG010000059.1:7511320-7528887 GCA_028555095.1 Dicrostonyx torquatus
AAATTGGGAGCATAGGGACATTGGTAGAGGGTTGAAGGGGAGAGGGGAGAGGCAGGGAGGGGAGCAGAGAAAAATGTAGAGCTCAATAAATATCAATAAAGGAAAAAAAAAAGAATCTCCTTTCTACAGAGAAGAATTGAATCAGAGAGAGATTAAATAGCTCATTGAAGTTCCACAGCTAATAAATAGCAAAGCTGCAGGTCTGTCTTTCAACTCTAAGCTAGCACTTCTAACTACGGTTCTGAAACCTCTGTTATTTTTCTCATGTTAGGAACATTGTCAAATTGTTAAAAATCACTAACCTTAAAATTACAAAATACAAATTCTGTTTCTGGTTTTGTATGCACTTGATAAGCCCAGAATATCTATTAATAACATAAAACCCCTAAGCTTGGAATCTTTCTGTGCAGCAACAAAATATCAGGTGACATTATTATTAATTGATAATTATGCACTATGTGATAATACCATATAATTAGCCAATACTTGGCAGTGTTTATAATCATCCTCCAATTTATAAGAACATTATAATTTTCTCACACAGGTGTGTGATAAAGTCAGACCAATTTTCTATTGCTGCCCAACACTTGTAGGAGTGGCTAGACTGAGAGAAAACAGACTTTTTTTTTTTATAAAAGCAACACCAAAATTTAGGCTTTCAAACCAGCAATTCTTCAATTCAAGCCTTATGTCTAATTTTTACTAAAGCCCCTTTTCACCCTTGAGGGAAATTGTTCCATATAGCAGTTTGATTAAGGCTGGAGAGTTTTAGCAATACTGCAGATTACACTCCCTCGGGAAAAGAGCATTTGAGAATGTCTTCCAAGCAAGGAATTTGGGCTTTGAAGGTTAGATACTTAGGGTGAAGCTCACCTTGTAATCCATGGCACCCATTGGCTTTTTAGGGAAAGTTTTCCCTTGCATTTTTAGCACTCCCCCGTGAAATTTCATGTCCTCCCTTATACTTGACTAGTGAGTTAGAATTTATCTGCCTCTGATCCAATACCAAATTTTTATTTCTCATCTTCTTCCCAAACTCACTGATGTTTGGTGTAATAGCCCTTTATTTAGTAAGTACTTACAAAGCACAAATTATTATAATACAGTTGGATTTAGAATATGTTGATTTTCATTAAATTAATCATACTACAATTACTATCAACTGGTCCATATTTCAGTAAGCAACAGCAGAGGCAAGACGAAGTGCCACATAAACTATATGGACTCGGAATGCTGTTTTAGATCAAATTGTGCTTCAGTCAGAGGGGAACCAAATTGGTAGTGTAATGTTCACCAGATGTACTCAAGTTTTGCAACGTTTCAGAATGTTCAAGAGAAACTGTTAAGGGATCATGGAAATGTTGCTTTAAAGTGTACATAAAGGTACATTTTTTTAATTAGAAAAAGACCAAAGATTTTACATTCCAAAGACAATAGTTGTTTTTTGTTTGCTTGTTTTCAATTCTTCAAGCATTTACTAAGTCTATATGATAAAAATAAGGCGACTTCCTTATCCTTGATTGGTCTCTATCCCATTTAATCCTTCCATCTTTCTTGATCTGTAAGCTTATTGAGTAGGAAAGATTGTTATAAGCTAACATTGGGTACCATACAATTGACTCAGCATGCTGAAGAATCAGGTGATGGAAGGTAATGAATGATTGTGCTTGTAACCACAGCCTTTGATGCTGGTTTGGAAGAAGCAATGTCAGAATAGTAAAGGTCACGCAGACAGCCACTCCCCTCCAAGACTTTTAGGTTGATAAATTTGTAGCTTCTGATACAAGGACAGAAAAAAATGACCTCAACTCAGCCTGAGATCACTGGCAGCATCCAAAAATTTTGGATTCCTTGGAATACAGTTTTGGTGGTGAAGATGATAATGTTGATGGTGATGTTGATGGTAGGGAGGAAAAGGGCAGGATAGATTATAAAGAATGCCTACTTAGGGGGAGTGGGAGGGGAATGGGAGAAAGGGAAGAAGTGTAAGTTTTTGAATGGAAAAAAAGAATGCCTATAAGCCACATGACTGTTGTTTCAGTAACCCACTAGTAAAATTTCACAAAACAGATTCTTGAATTGATTAGGTAATTAGCATCAGTGACCTTTAATTTTAAGATAATGAAAAGAGCACTAAGCTTACAGTCAGTAACAAAAACTGATGAAATATTTCTTTCAATAACTCTTTATTGCTGAAATATGAAAAATCTTTAAATACTCTTTTAATATTAAGCATCTTATTTTTATGTGTTTGTTTATTCTTAATAAAATGATTATTTTAACCCTTGAATTCTCTTGAAAGCCATTAAAAATGGAGCATCTGTTTTATTTTGATATCTTTCTAGCATATCTGTACTCATTCTGTTATATTTAAAATTTATTTATGTTTATTTTTAACCAATAACTTGCACCCTGACAAACTGCTTTTTAATGTATCAATTTTGTCCAGTTACAGTTATTGTGGTTATCTCGATAAAAAGCTTTTGTTGCTGTGTGTTTGTGTGTCTGACTTTTTTATTTTTCTCTTTTACCACCTTCTTAATATTTGCTTTCCTTCCCTATTATTTGGCAAGTGATATGTCCTGCATCTATTTCATTAGCAGTAGGTCACTCCTCTGCCCTTTGATGCTGTGATATCTTCTCTTGATCATTTATCAACAACTTGTGGATCCACATTTTTATTATGATCATTTTCTTCTCACAGAACCATGAATAGTTTAAATTATTTATCATTAAGATATTTTATTTTAGTTTAGACAAGCCAAGAAGGAACTCAATATCAAAAATTATTCTTTTGCACTAGAATAAACTCATCTCATTGTCACTGTGTTCATTATTTCTACATACCAACATTTCTTCCACATTGAAAGTTGTAGTCTCTGGGTAACTATAATTTTAATCTCTGAAGAGAGACTTACTGTTAGTGCAAGCCTCTCTTTGTCCTCTACTTTAAAGAGGGCAACTATACAATTGTCTTGAAATTTCCAATGATTTTACTTGATAGCTAATTAATGGCTTTCTGTGGTTTCCATGGTGATGACATGCTTTGCTGCCAAGCCTTATCCAAATGGGCATTCTGTTCACTCTTGTGTCTTAGCATCAGCATATTAATAAGAGACTGTAGGTCTTCAGTTGCTGCATCAAATTGGTAAGGATCTAATTGAATTAAAATCCCACTCCAAGGCTTCAGTATTCTCTTTCTCACAGTGAGAAACAGTCACTGTAGTTCAAAGGGCTCAGAGTCAGACTGAAGCAAGAGATAATGGAACTCTTCATAATTTTTGCATTCCATAAGTGCAAATTATTTTTCTCTCACCATAGACTATATTTTAGTGATTTAGTTTTTGTTCTTGAGAATTCCTACATTTCCATAATTTCTCAACATCATGCATTATGTGTATCTCAAAGATGAAATGACTTTCCCACACATACCATTGGTAAAGACTTCAGACTGAAGGCCCTTATGTCATTTTGATAACGAAGAGACAGCACTGTTGTGAAGATGAAGACCACCTAGCAACCTTCTCACTCCTCTAGATAGTATATCCCAACAATGACACTTTTAAAAGTTGTAATGGCTAGTCCCTAAATGGTTTATAGAAGCTGAATTTATATATTTATATTTTGTTTTTACCCTTTCTTTGGTCATCATGTTTCTTCTACTTGTCTAAGTTCTAATCATTTTCCAACGCTGACAATGAACCTCTCCTTTCTAAGAGTCCTTCTTCTTAAACTTCCAAGCATATTATAGCTTCCTCAGGCTCTTCTCTGTATGCCTCAACTCTAAATTGACACTAATCTTGGTGATATATATATATATATATATATATATATATATATATATCACACACACATATATATGTGTGTGTGTGTCCTTAATATGTATATATACAATAAATAGTATATATATATATAAAATATATAATATATTAAAATATATATTTAAACATTGGTTTACATGTATGTCTTCTTAATTACTATTTGAATGGCACAAACCATGGACCATTTTCCCTCAATATTTGTATTTCTGACATACTCCGTTCATTTACTAGATACTTCAACATTGTTTGATGAGTTCCTGGATCTGCTTATGCTCTGGGGATATTTGGTAACGTGATTCCTTACATAAAAGATTTCCAAACTAAATGAATACTGAAGATTTCAAAAGCTGATGTCTAAAAACCTATGCATGCATGTTTTAGTCAGCACAAAATGTAAATGTATGCTAATTCATACCAAAAATGAGAATATTTAAATTTTAATTTACAATTTTAGGAAAAAAATCTTTCTCCCCTCAGCCTCAGTTTAAACAGTCAGGAAATTTTCCTTTTGTACACAGAAGCCCTGATTTGTATCAATAATGGGGTTCATATGGCGTGCTGATAACATCTAGGCTGTAGAGAAAACATCGTGAAAGACAAATGCATGTAATAGAACTGAAGCCAGCGTGTGCTTGTGTGAAGGATGTGCAAAGTGTGGAGTGATATCTAATTATTAGATAGTTTTTGTAACATAAGCTGAAATGAAAATTATTGCTTCCCTTTGATGAAAGCAGCAGTCAAGGAAAGTAGAAAACAGCTAAGCAGTTTCCTGTCCAGGCAAGCAAGCAGTGAACAGTGATGAATTAGTCTAGAATGCTTCTATTCTCAACTGCACACTTTCACGATTCTGCATTTCAGTCCCAATGCACAAACGACTATCTAGATTGCAAACAAGTGCCTCTCACAGACACTACCTAGTGAAAAAGCAAATGCTGATCTCCTAAGGCTAATAAGCAAGGTCTGCATAAATCTTCTGCAGAAGTGTTTTGAGAAGAGCATGCGTTTTTGTCTTTCTCATTCTACTCAACCCAAGCTGCTGACAAGAAGTGGCAGTGTTCACACTGTGCATACATGTGTGGCAGGAGGGTGATGCAGGTTCACTTGTGCTCATGTGTATTATAAGTTATTCCAACAGCAATTAAAAGGTATTTGAGAAGCCTTTCATACTCTAATACAGTACTAAATTTATATTATCATTATTATTATTGTTAGTGTTATTACTTGGTCACTGGCTATAGTCAAATTAAAACCATCCTTAATAGGGAAAACATTTCTGAACAATATTATACTATATCTCTTTTTAGAGAAAGTTGGTGGAAAAGTGTTTCTTTATGCAAGCAAAGCAACTATCAAACACAATCTTGGATAGAGAAATCTTTTACCCTTTAGTAAAAACATTTGAAGCAGAAAGCCAGTGTCCACAGCGTTTAGAAAGAAGTGGTGTTGCCTAGTGAACTAGAAGGTCAGATTCAAACCCATGTTGGGGCAGTTATTATGGGTGTATTTATGAGAAAGCTGCTTCCCTTTAATCCTAACTTCTAAACTATTTGGTCTGAGAAGCTAGTATCTAACTGTGTCAGCTCATGTTCTCCCAGTCCCACCTATTAGGCAGCTTCCATTAGCTTCCATTTATTTAGAAGTAAAGAAGCCATATAGGCAATCCTGCAATGCTTTTGCAACCCCCAACCACATCAAAGCGTCAAAAGAAGCACAAATAATTAAGCATAAAGAGGGAAGAAATGTTAACAGAAGAAATATCTTCTTTATCTACGTCCATTTCCTCTCACAAGGAAAAATGGCAGTGTCAGAGGTACATTACATATATCTCTTTCTTTCTCTTTTAGTGTTTAATCTTAGCACCTGCACAGCAGAGGTCTTTACAATTCATTGCATATGCTCTTCCCTTCTCCCCCCCTCCACACAGCACCTGAGGCCCAAGAAGTTACCACCTCCAAGCTCCACAAAAGTCTGAGACCCTTCTTCATGACAGAATATAGTAGTAACAGACATGCCCCACAGTTTTATACAGTTGCTAGAACACTTCAGTTTCCAACAATTGAAGATTTTTTCCTCCTTTCTTTTGAATATTAATTACATTTTACAAATTGTGTTTGAGTTTATGTGTGTGTGTGTTTTATTTTGTTCTGATTTGTTTTATTCTGTTGTTGTACAACAGAAGGGAAAGTCCACAACGAAGGGTTCCCAGTTAGCAGAGTTTGGCTGTCATCTGGTCGGACTGTTTGAGGATCTCAGTGTTGTAGAGGTCCAAGGCATGATTCACCCTGATAATCTCACTGTTAGTCAGCTTCAGGCGGTGCTTCAGCATACAGGAAAACAAGTCCAGCTGGGGCTTTCCTGGAGCCACCGGAGGGGCCAGACGATTTATTCGGTCCCGAATGTCCAACATGAGGAGCATCACAGAAGACGAGGAATAGAACTGACCACCCTGTGTGTAGGACTGATTCACTTGTTGTACAGCACTTCGAAGGAGGTCAGCATTGAACCTCAGGCTGTACCCGAACACCTGCACATCGGATATCTTAATGTAGAATTGCCTCTTGGAGGGATCCGACAGGTCCACGGGGCCCTGGCCGGTCTCATTACGTAGGGTGGGGAGCCGAGTCCGACTACGCAGGTAAATATGGACAGTCTCAAAAAAAGTTTTCCACCGATTGCCTAGCAAGAGAGTCCAGTTGTAGCATTGGCTGTTTTGCAGACGGATCTTCTCCCAACGTGGGTAGCCAAATTCTCCAAACGGCATGTTCCAGCCCTCTGAATGGCTGCCACTGAAAGGATTGACATAGACGAAGAACATGGGGTCCAGGCTGCTGTTGCGCATCTGACAGATACGCATGGACATGCCAATCACCATGTGGATGAAATCCATGCGATTCTTGTTGCTCTTGAGAGTGAGGGACATGCGCTTGCGCCACCGAGGGTCAAAGAAAGTGTCAAGGCGAATCTCATTGCTGATGAAGGTAGTGTGAACATAGAGGCGAGAGTCCATCTTCTGCAACAAGTACTTCAATTCTAAGTCCTGGAAGTCCAGGTCGGTCTCAAAGCTAATGAACTGCTCGCTCCGCTCAGAATCCACATTCTGTGGTTCACAGCGGCCTCTGTACAGCTTATAGCCCTTATTGCAAGAGCCACAGAGTGAGATGTTTGCCAGGCTGCACATAGCACAGCTGTTGTTCCCACCTATGATGCACGGGATCGGGCGCTGGCACAGTGTGGTACTACCATGGCATACACAACTCCTCTGGCTCTCCAGGAAGGTTCCCCAGAAGCCATTCTCATTGCAGTAGAGAAGTGACTGGACCCGCGCAAGCCACTGCTGAATTGTCCTGTGAGAAAGGAGGAAAATAAAAAAAGTTAGCTCTCATGAATGGGGTTATACAAATGACCATGCAAGCTGGAGCCTCCCAACGAACGAGAAAAGGGGATTAGAGAGATTAATAAATACATTGCTATATTCTGCATACTGCCAGAAAGCAGTTGTATCACTTTGTATGCTACCTCTCTAACATTCTCTGGGGACATCTTTTAAGAAGAGGGGTTAGACTAAATTTGGGGTCTCCATCCACTTCTATACATTGCTCTATACAATAGACACTGGGAAATTTGGTTTAGGAAATGTAGTGTCTAAACAAAAAAACACTTTCTGGATGAAAACAAATCATGAAAAAAAAAACATTGGAAAGATTTGAGGGTCTTTTTTTTATGTAAACATCAGAGAAATTAGTGCTCTCCATGCCTTTCTTTAATGAGGCTATGCAATACCCAACCCTGCTAACAACAACATGAAAAAGCTTAATTCCATCATATTCCAGAATTCATGAGTGCTTCCATACAAATCATCTGGCAGGATTCTCACAGTAGCTTTTCATAACATGCAGTAAAGGTATATGTTCTTCAGGTGTCCAGAGTGTGCTACATTCTCAATTGTGTGGTATTTCTATTGCAAACTGTATCTCTAAATCTCCTGATTACTGCTTTCCCACACTGTGAATGATTTTATATATATATTTCAATGATGACAGATCTGTGAGCCAACGAGAAGCAGCGGAAGAATACATAAAAAATATGCAAGGCAGGCAGTCCAGAGGACTGTGGAAGTCACCACTTGGCTGTCTTTCATGTTATGAATAGTTCTATATATCTACCTAGTAGTCTTTATCCTGCACAGGGCATTTTTACTTTCAGCTTTTCACTTGCACCTACCAACAATACTCAGAGAATGACTTGAGATTTAAGTATCACCAGAGATTTCATGAAATTTTGGCTCTACTATACATGAACAGAGGAGGCAGTGGACAGTTTCTTTAGCCTTCCCACTTACTTCTACCACATAGGGCTGTTATAAAGATTACATGAGTTTCCATCTTACATCTGTCAGAATGACCAAGATCAAAAACACTGGTGACAACTTATGCTGGAGAGGATGTGAGGTAAGGGGAACACTTCTCCATTGCTAGTGGGAAAGCAAACTTGTAGAGATATTTTGGAAATCAGTATGGCAATTTCTCAGAAAATTAGGAAACAATCTACCTCAGGACCCAGTAAAACCACTTTTGGGTATATATCCAAAGGATGCTCAATCATGCCACAAGGACATGTGCTAAACTATTTTTATAGCAGCATTGTTAATAATGCTAAAACCTGGAAAAAACCTAGATGTCCCTCAACCGAAGAATGGATAAATAAAAGGTGGTACATGGACACAATGGAGTACTACTCAGAGGTAAAAAATGACATCTTGAAATTTGCAGGCAAATGGATAGATCTAGAAAAAAAAACATACTGAGTGAAGACTCTAAAAGACAAAAATATTATGTACTCACTCATAACTGAATTTTAGGCACAAAGCAAAGACAACTCAGCCTACAATTCATAATCCCAGAGAACCTAGACAACAGTGAGAACCCTAAGAGAGACATACACAGATCTAATTTACATGGGAACTGGAAAAAGACAAGATCTCCTGAGTAAATTGGGAATGTGGGGGTCACGGGACAGGGTAGAAGGGGAGGGGAAGGAAGAGAGGAGAGTGGGAAAAATGTACAGTGCAATAAAACAATTAAAACAGATTTTAAAAAATCACATTTTTTTAAATGTAAAAATCTAGCTTCGAATTTGGTAGGCATTAAGGGTTCAACAAAAGTCAGGTCTTGTTTTCCCTGCAAAGGAATTGACAGTTTCTTTTACAAGCATGGCCACAGAAGCTGCAAGGCTAAATAATGGGCTTACAATCATATGACTAGGGAGAAGGGAAGTCACCTGACACACTCATTTGCTTTGGGCATTATCTGTCAATCCATAATTTAAAAGGAAATAAAAAAAAATCCTTTCTTAAGACTACAGGGAAGGGCAGTGATAGTAGTGATGATGGAGTCCATATTTCATATCTTCCAGTGCTATGAAGCTGTAAAGAGAAGCTCATCTGAATCCTGCATACTGTGCTGGAATATGTTAGTGAACTGTCTGCCCCATATCGGGTAGCCATGACTTACAGTCACCACATCAGAAACCCCCAAGTCATTGGGGAGACAGTAGAATCTAAAGCTGAAGAGATTGGACGTCGTTGGTTCAAGCAGAACTGAAGTCAGAGAAAAAAACCAAAACAAACAAACGACAAAAAGAAAAAGGAAACAACAAAAAAATGAAACCTATCATAGGACTGAGTCATTGCATCTCTTGAATCCTTGCCATTCTTTGCTAAAATGAGGATAATAAAGTCTATCTCAAGAGACTTCCTCGAGGATTGCTGAAATGATATATTTAAAGTGCTGAGAAAAGTCTAACATACAGCAATTACAAAAAAAAAGTAATAATACACAGTGCTCATATCTCAGAGAATAGCTCTTCCTTTGAAGGTCCTGAGGCACTCTCTGGGATGCTCTGAAGTCTAAAGGAAGCCATTTTGTTACAGTCATTTGAAAATGGATACTGTTGAAATGGCTGTCTGACTGACTTAGGCTTTAAAGGAGTTGCTTATCAGCTGAGAAAAATGGTGGAATAATTAGCTTCCTGAAACTGTCTACCTATTTAATTCACAGAACCACCCCACCTGGTGATGAAACCTCCCTCACAACACCCCAAGGTATTGTACTTAAACTCTTTGCCTCATTTCTCGTTTCTCCTCCAGACCCTTCTTCCCCCAGCTCCTAGCACACAACATAGATAGCTCTACAAATGTTTGCTGAATTTACGAACAAAGAATATTAATATTTTTCTTCTTACATTTTATTAACGAAAAGAAATGAAAGAAGAAAGAAAACAAACTTCTCCCTTTCCCTCAAGAGCGCAGTATTCGTTTTCCATACCATCCGCCCACACAGCCGCAGGCCTCTCTGGTCTTTGCTTCCTGAGACCAATCCTATTACAGCCTGGAGAGCAGCAGGCCCAGCTTTCAGGAAACGAAGCAAGAATCATAATGAGCTGTGTGGCTCTCACTTCTCAAATCAGAACATTGACTGAATATTGGCTTATGAGTCATCTGATATTTTTGCGAGCTGCAGGGGCTCTCCACGCGGCTGCGATTGCGTGGTTACATCTGACAAAATGCCTCTTTCAAATGGCCCACACTTGCCCCTGTCACTCCCTCTCCAAGTGACAGCACAGTACCCCATTTAGATCGCCTCTGTTCCCATCTGCAAGGCATTCTATAACCCCGTAGAGCGCCCCCTTTCTCGTGTCTCATCTTTGGGACCCTTTGTAGGGATCACAGTCCCCCGCTCCTCCTATCAATGCTTCATTGTGGTGGATCTCTCAGAATCCTCGGTGAGGAAAATAAAAAGATGAAAGTTCCTGGTGATGCTGCTACAAGCACGGGGGCTGCTGGGCAATTAGGATTCTAGCCTTGTCAGGCACGAGGGATTGGGGACAGAGGCCCTCTGAGACACATTAGCAGGCTGCATGGCACCTGCATCTCCTGAGCTTGGAATAATCATGAGGTTGTGGGCTGTATCAAAGGGGGCATTAATGACACAGCACCAGGACCCAGAAGGGAAGTGGTGTGACGGAGTGCAAGGCCCAGGAAAGAGGAAGCAGAGGGAAAGTGCCCTGACCGAGGGGAGAAAGGACTTCATGTGGGAGAAGGGTACAGGGGAGCTACTGGGCAGAATATACGGCACAACCAGAGTGGTCAGGATAGAACAGGTTCAACTACCATCAGTTACAAAATTCAGAGACTGTTGACAATAGACAGTCATAGGCTGGGACATGGATTAGTGTGATTCATCCTCTTTCTTTTATACAAGAGTGGGTGCATCAGAAAGAGTGAGAGCTGTGTTGTCGGTGACTGCTAGTCAACAAGGCCGGTGAGCATCCTGTTGCTTTTAAATATTTCATTTTGAGAAGATTAAAACCTGAAAAGCAAGCTCAGTCCATTTCCTGTGTGTGTGTGTGTGTGCGTGCGCGTGCGCATGTGTGCACATGAGTATACATGCTTTTTTTTTATACAATCGACTTCAAACAGTAAATCAGCCCAATCAAGATAATGTCCTATACATTCTCCATCTCCACCCAGTGATCTGAGTAACAAAACTGCCATTGGAGGTGTAACTTAAAGCTAATGGAGGGATTCCATGCTGTGCCAGTAATAGGTACTACTGTGTATCATGGATGGTGACAGGAAGTGTTCATGTACACTCTTCCCCTGAGTGTCACATGTCACCACCATGGTGTGGCAGAAGATAATAGGAGCTTGAAAATGAGGTAACATACCATTCAAATACCAGCCTTTAAACATCTAGTATAGGTACACTTGGTGCTATACACCATAATATGGTATTAAAGGAAACAGAAGAACAAAGAGGAAGGAGTAGCCATAAGAAGAGAAACAAATGGAAAGAATGGGCAAATAACAGAAAGTCTGAGCATGTAAGAACCTATTATCACATGCTTGCTTCCTCTGAACCTTCCAGGGTCTCTCTTCTCCTTTCACAGATAATTGGAACTGTCTGATGAGTGCTCAGGGAGATGATGGGGACCAGGGGTAGGAGGGACTGTGATCTATAAATACCGTTTCCCAGCCTAGCTGGTGACAGCCACCTCAATGTTGGCGACAGGGAAGCAGCTTAATAGGCCAGTTCTGTATGGGAGGGTCTCACAGGGCTCACACAGACCACCGCTATGCAGTCAGTATGAGGCAGCTAGAACCGGGTTTTAAAATGCTTTTCTCTGTCCCCAGGGATCCAGCCACAGATTCTTCCATTTGCAGCCAACTCAGCATCTTTCTGTTGGATGAGATATTCAATTCATTCTGATGGGAGTTAGAGTGAAGGGAGGGGAGAGGAGGAGGGAGAAAAGGACAGAAGACAGAGGGTGAGAGAGAGTAAGAAGAATGAGGCCCGGAAGCTGAAAGGTCACTTCCTAGCTGGTAAAATCTGGTGCTTGTCTGACGAGCATACACAGTGGCTTCAGATAAAAGCAGAGAATTCTTAAAAAAAACCTTTCAAATCACCAGCCTGTCTCTCTCAACTCGACAGCACTGGGTTGATGACATGGACCGCCAATACTTTATGGTACCTCCTAGATCACAGCAGTTATCTTTTCACCCGCATGAGATAGGATTTGCTTCTGATTTCCACACTGTAGGAGGCAGCCATGATAAGCTAAAAATAAACAGATCACCCAAAGGATAATCTTTACTTCCAACCATTATCACCTGCCAGAGTAGGACTCAGCCATATATAAGTTTAATGGAGGCCTGAGTCTCAATAGTTAATACCTGGTTGCAGGAAGGACCATAAACTAAGATTACTGAGCACAACTCAAGAACAGACCATCCAAAGGAAATGGCTAATGTTCCAACCACTGTAGATAGGATCACCTGCCAGCACACACTCACCAGGACACCCCTAGACAAGTTTCAGCCAAACATGGATCTTGACCCTCAGAAACTCCTCACCCCCACCTTTACTACTATAAAAACCCAATTCTAACAGCTCCGGGCTCTCTGTTTATTCCAATACGTTGGACATGTGGAGAGACTGAGTTTGCAAATTTGCATAAAATAAAGGCTTTTTGCTTTTACATATGGGAAGCAGTCTCATTGTTGGCTTTTGGGAGACTTCACGGATTTGGCCATAACACACATCACTGACAGAGGTGTTAAAACCGGAGAAGAACGTCACTCACTCATGGTCACACAACATAGACATGGCCAAAGTTCAAAATTTCTAACTATGATCAGTACACTCTTAGTGATCATAGTATATATTGCTTGCCCTCTAAACCCCAGAGTGGATCTAAACCATCTCAGAACCCTGGAGACACCTCAACTGCTTCCCTGAAGGTCCTGTCTTTGCCTCAGCCAGGAAGCTCTGGCAACCTGACAGGTCTCCTAGCGACACAGCATGAGTCCCTTGTCATTTGGAGGAGAGAGGCTTTGCCACCCAGGGCTTCCCATCCGTTGTTTAAAGGCTCACATCTCCCTTTCAGAACCATCAGGCTGGGAAGCCCTGGCTGGGATTCCTAATTCAAGCAACCTCCCTGCTGATTTTAATTGGAGGTTTTGCCTAAACTGGGAATGTGGTGCCTGGCCTGTGGCATTTTAGGGAAGATCACACAAATCTAGTGCCAAGGGGTGGGAGGTTGCATCTAGGCTAAAATAGAAAGCTATAATCCTTATGGCCTATTTGTTTAATAGAAGTATGTTTTGAAAATTGGAGAGGAAATGAAACAAGAAGAAAGTGGAAATACAAATTATTCTTTTATTTATGTCCTGTGTGTCTTCTTAGGTGCTTTTTTTTTTTTTGACATTGTAATGGGTATCTAGGTAAAGCTGCATGGCTCCACAAAGTTTATACTGTCAGGAGGACAGGCTGAAACTGGGAGACACATACTCCTAAGTATCAAGTATGCACTGTTTTTTTGTGCACTGCACGTGAATGTCAGCATGTATACGTACATACATACATATGTGAGTGTGTGTGTGTGTGTGACTGTGCAGCCATGCTAATGCATGTTCTTAAAGAATGGTGTTCATCAAACTTGCATATGTCTGTAATATCAGAAGCCTTGAGTATTGGTTCATGGCTAAGCCAGTCTTAATTATAACTAGCCATCAGGTTCACTCTGTTCATCATTTTCCCTGAACAAATATTTATCTTTTACTCATTGCACTATTTGACTTTCCTCCAAGGTCTTAATAGTCTGTTTCTCCTCAGTTCTTCACATGATCTCAGAGCCTCAATGAGAAGCACATGACAAATGAGGAAAGAAAAACCAAAAGGAGAGCTGTGTGCTCTCCGGCCATGCTGAGGACATTTTCTAGTTTGGAACTGTGTAGTGAAGACAATAAGTGTGTAAGTATGTTTGCAGGGGACGGGGGTAGGTGTGAGTGTGGAAGAAGTAAAGCTGCAAAGTAGAAATCCAACCTGGTCTTTGAAATTAGGTTGTCAGAAACTTAATTGGGGAGGATTACGAAACAATTTTTGCAATTACACTGTTCTGTGTCTGGAAGGAGGTGACAGGCAGCATCAGCTGCATATTCAAATTCAGAGTTTTGCTTTGGGATAGAAGTACTGCAGACAGATGATGGAAGAGGCGAGAGCCTCTCAGAGATACAAGAAGGACTGAAGGCAGCAGGAGCTCCTATGTGGATGCTGTCAGAGTGTGCTGTTTGTCCCAGGCAGCAGATATGCAGGATAAAAGTCTCAGATCAAGGAAGAGAAAAGGGACTAACCATAGCTTAGGGCCCTGTTTTAAACTTGAGGTGACACAATAGCTGTGTAGTTCAATGCTTTGGTGATCGCAGTGTAGAAAACAATTAAACAGACTGCATTTGCACTAACACTATTTGGTCTTAGGTATTTGACCTTGAGTGAGTTGCAAACTCTTTGACACTAAGCGTTCCTTTCTTTCTGTGTGGGCACATTTTCACATATGTGTTTGAGTGTGTGTATATGTGTGTGTGTGTGTGTGTGTGTGTGTGTGAATACACTTGTGTACCCATGCACTAGGAAGTCACAGGCTAACCAGTGTTTCTTCAGGAGCCCACCACATTTCCTGTGCTAGGGTCTCCCACTGGGAAAGAAAGCTTGCTGATTAGTCTAGACTTGTCAGTCACTGAGCTCCCAGGATCCACCTCTCTCTCTCTTTCTGGTGCTGGGATTGTGAGCATGAATTCAGAGAGGAGGTTTTTCTTAACATGTGTGCTAGTGAGGGAAGCCAGTTATCCATTCTTACTAGGCGAGCACCTTACAAACCGAGTCACCTTTCTCAGCCCTGACTCTCGGTGTTCTTACCTACCTACTGAGCATCATAATATCAACCTTGTGCTTTGTTCTCAGAGCTAACCTGAATGTGAAAAGGTTCTGAGAGTTTCCAGGGCAAGGAAGTGATAAGTACTAGCCGTTACTGTTATTGAGGGCAAGTAATAAGCACATATTGAAAATGTCCCCTGTGAAATATTCTTCTGTGATACTAAAACAGCCCAGGAGATTATAATCTAATAGTCCGGTATCACTAGTTACTCATTCTCTACAGTTCTGATGAACTTTGCCACTAGAATGCTTTTGAAAGAAAAAGCTAGACTAGCCGAGGGCATTGGAGTCAGAGAAGAAGAAAAAATGGTATTAATGAGTACATTATTCAACCTTGAACTAATCACTTGTCCTTTTTCAGCTTCTGTTGTCTCCAATACGGAAATTGAATAATAGCATATTCCTTGCAAGCTTGTTCTGAAAGTCAGATAAGAGAATGCATAGACATTTTAGACTTACAGTAGGTGTTCAGAATCTCTTATGAAAAGAGAGATTGCATTCCCGCCCCTGAGCTCACATGGTAAATGGTTCCTTGGAAATCAGTAATTATATATTGACTTAAAAGAAAAAACTGTAAGAAAGAAATGTTCGTTGGGTTGTGGTGGTACACGCCTTAAACCCCAGCACTTGGGAGGCAGAGGCAGGTGGATCTCTGAGAGTTCGAGACCAGCCTGGTCTACAAGAGCTAGTTCCAGGACAGGCTCCAAAGCTACAGAGAAACTCTGTCTTGAAAAAAAAAAAAAAAACCAAAATAAAAAAAGAAAGAAAGATTCATCAAGTGCTGAGTTATTATTAAGCAATGAAAATTTGATAAAAATTGCTTCTATTTCATAAAATCAAAACAAATGATGGGAGATCTGTGAAAAGTATAAAGCAACAAGGATGAAATAATTTAATATAAAAAGGCAAATATTTCCTTTAAAATATTTACCACAGAATAAAATATATTGATTAAGAGAAAAAGGCTAAGATGAAACCATACCCAGAAAAAAAAAATTAAAATTAGAGACAACACTGGTGTAGGAGGTCCTTCTGTATTTGTGTTGCTTTCATTGGTTGAATAAAGAAACTGCCTTGGCCTTTTGGTAGGGCCAAGCACTTAGGTGGGTGGAGTAGAAAGAACAGAATGCTGGGAGGAAGAAAGCAGAGAGACAGAGAGACGTCATGAAGCTCCTGCTGGAGACAGACACTGGTTAGAATCTTTCCCGGTAAGCCACAACCTCGTGATGTTACACAGATTGGTAGAAATGGGTTAGATCAGGATGTGAGAGCTGGCCAAGAAGAGGCTAGATATAATGGGCCAGGCAGTAATTTAATCAATACAATTTCTGTGTGGTTATTTTGGGGGTTAAGCATCCTGCAGCCCATGTTCCTCCTACTATACAGCACAATGAATTAATGTACATCCAGCCAACAAAAAATTTTATTTTTAACCTAACCCATGGTCAGATTGTCTCCTAAATCCATCAACTGACATCTCAGTTTTCAAAGCAATGGAGGTGGGTCTTTGAGACCAAGAGAATGGAATCCTCATAAGTGCAATTAGTGGTTTTATATATGGGGACCAAAAAAGACCTGTGAAGTCTTCTATCATTGTAAGACACAACTATAGCGACCAGAAATTTCTCCTCAGACATTTGTGTAGATATTTTAGTTTTGAAATTCCAGGCCTCCAGAACAAGGGAAAATGGACTTAGCTAATTATGTAATACCCTGTCTATAGAATTTGTTGTAAAATTTTTAAAAATTTCAGACACCATGTAAAGCACCATAATTCCATAAGAGAAGTCACCACCAAAAATGGAACATGGGTAAATGATAGAAGCAGGCCTTTCATTTAATAAGTAGCTATTAAAATGCTAGTCAGCCTATGAAATTATACTTTTGTTCTTCCTTAAGATATAAGTCAAAATTTCAATGATAAAAACTTCTGATGAACAGCTAGGATAGAATTTAAATTGGTCAAAAAAGAAAAAGAAAAGTAATCTAGGAAAAATGCTAAATATTGGCAAAGACATAGAGCAAATGCAACTTCCTTATGCAGTGATAGGAAAGAAATGAGTTCCAGCAAAGAAAGAAGGCAACTATTTACTAAAATTTTTAGTGAAATGAAAATATTAACATATGTGTCCAGCATTTCAACCCCTAGTATGTACAGAACAAAAAATCACAGTACCCTGAAAGGCATTCATTAGGATTGCTGCAGTAGTCATTGCAAGCCCAACCTGGAGACCATGCAAAAGTGAATCAGCAACAGAATATATATCTGCACACATTGGGAATACCCTAAGAGATGAACCAACCACAACCACACATAGCAATGAATGGCAATTGCCACGAAAAATGAAAAGGAAACGAAAAAGGTGAATAGTTTGCACTAATTTTAAAGGGCAGATTTGGGCCAATGATATTGCTCAGAGGGCAAAGGTACATGCCATTAAGCTTGACAACCTAAGTTCAATTCCTGGAACCCAGA
>JAQHUG010000059.1:7529973-7551869 GCA_028555095.1 Dicrostonyx torquatus
TTTTCCTTAATTGGTATTATTCTATATATACACAAATACATACATACATAAATTCATACATACACATATTGTGCTCAGCACACTTATTGTTACTTGTATGCACATGATTGCAGTGCTTACCACTTTGTATAGGATAATTTTTAATTTTAATTCAGGCATGCACACATACACACACAGAGAGACACACACACACTCATGAAGGACACATGTGTGCTGGTGCTTGCAGAAGCCAGAAGATATATGATCAGTTATTGCCAGAGTTATAGGTGGATGTGAGCCATCTCAGTTAAGGGTTTGGAATTGAACATAAGTCCTTGGGAAGAGCAGCAGCTTTTCTTAACCCCAAACCATCTGTGCATCTCCAAGGCCTTATGTCTTGATTTTCTTGATATTTATATATGTGAAATAGATGAAATTTCACATTGTTATATATTTATGTAGTTTGTCACTGCTGTAATAACACAATAATTCTATAAGACATTTGCAAAATTAATCCATTAAAATCAGAATAATAGCATAAAGTAGTAACCATCTGCAGCCATTTTACATCACCATTAAACCTTTAAGGTCTTTTGTTTGTCTATTTCAACTTTGATCTTCACCCTTTATCTCTGTCTAAACTTTGTAAAGGGAGCATTAAAAATGTTATTTTAACATTATGAAACACTGAAGCTCACAAAAGAAGAAGAGATGGCAAAATCGTCACTAGTGGGTTGTTGCAACATTGAGACTATATCTCACCCATGCGCAGGCTGAATGTAAGACTGGGGTGTGGGGTGCAGCAGAGAAAGACATTTCTGAAGGAAGATTAAAAACAAAACAGAAGAAAGAGCTATCTACAGAGATTGTGAGAACTCAGTTCTATTTCTAACTCAATCCCCTGAGCCTCTAGATTCTAATCCAAATAAAAAACAACTTTCAGGCTACAGGAAAAGAGGTGGGAAAAAACAAACTAAATACAATACAGAGAAACTGGAGATACTGATTTTCTTGTCCTACATCAACTGGGAGTGAGTCAACTGGCCTATTTGCTACAAATACAGGATGACAAACATTGGTGGAAATAAAGATGTCCCTGCCAATCTTGGCCTTAGTACATTACACGATGAGGAGAATGAGCTTTAGGCATGCACTTCCACCCCCATCTGAACTGTACTCCCTTGGGTTACCAGAGTGTTGGGACTCACTGCCAGTTTTGTTTCTCCATAAATAGATAAGAAATGCCAAAATACTTCTAGCTCAAAACTTGATTGTCACATGGTTAGGAAGAAATCCTTAGGCTCCATTGATTGACAGACAGCTGCCCCAGACTATTCTGGATTTATCTGTGGACTTGATCCTTTTATTTAAGAAGACACTTTAAAACACATTTAGAATAAGTCATTGCCACCCAAACTATCACCTTTAACACACACACACACACACACACACATACAAACATACAAACATATACACACACACACACACACACACACACACATGCATAGGTACACAAGAAAACAAGTAGTCGAAATCTATCAAGGTAGCAATTTAATCTGAGAGAAACTGCTGAGGAGCCTATGCTGGCAGAACATCAAAATCATGGATAAAAATGATTTTTTTGTGTAAGGCCTGGCCAGTGAAATAGATGGAAAACAGAGACTAGAATCATTAAGTGATTTGTTGAGTTTACACAAATTATATCTGGTAGTCTATAACCCAAATATGCCCCTTAAGAAAGAATTTGCACTTTGGCCAAAATAACGATGTTAATCTTTCTTTAAGTTTTCTCCAAAGGAATCTTCATTCCACCAAGGTTGTTCTCCACTAAAGAAAAGAAATAATCTTACTGTTAGGAGCCTGCTGAACAGTGGCCCTGAAGACACTAATTTTAGGAGACAGGAAATAGCACTGTGAGTCAGCTCCCTCCTACCCATTACGACAGGAGTTCATAGGGTTCAAGTACACCATGCCTTTTTTACAAGAGCCCAGTGATTTTTTTTGTGGATGTTTATTCAATTGTAGAATGTACATTTGGAGAGTTTTCCATAATTGACATCTCCAGCAACTTGCAGAATGTCCTTTCTCTCTCCTGGTACCCATACTGTACATCCACCCACAAAATAAGACAATGATTGCAGCTTAATGAAACTATCCCCTACAGTCATTCCCCAGAAGAGCCAAAAAGGAAAACAATAATTATTAAAACAAACAAGAAAATATATACCTTGGTGAAACGTTTAACAATACGTTCAAATATTAAGATAAATTCACTAAAAATAATTTTGAGTAACTAAGTACAATTTTATGTTAGAAAACGTTTCCTCACAAGTTCTATAAGGAATGTGTTCCCTTCCATTGTATCATGGGTTGTTTGATTAAAATAGAAAACTGAAAACTGTATTCTATATGTAAACTTATTATAGAGACAGGAGGCTGGTTATCTTCTTGAAAATCATTAGATCTTGCCATGGTCTTTATTAATAAAATGAGGTAGAACAGACTACTTATGCACTCAGAATTGAAGCAGCCAGCTGATTATACCTCTGACCCTTGAGAAAATACCTGGTGGTGCTCAGAGACCTTCGGAACCACCTGGCCATTCTGATCAAGGAACACATGGAGAAACCCTCAAAATAAACTTTTGATCAATAAAACACAGCCTTCTGACATCTCTGCTTAAGTACCATTAGTCCCTTATTAGAATCTCCATGACAGGCCAGCTACTAGTTCTACACAATTGAGCGCTACAGTCTACAGTAGGTAGAGAACAATTTGTTTGCAATGCAGGTATGAATTTATAATCAACAGATCCTGAGTTTAGACAATAATTCTTGTTTTAAGCCCCTAAATGTGCGTTAGTTTGTTATAGAAAAATAAATATACTGAATATACTTTCCTATTCTGTTGTAAGCTGGCTGGGCTCCTATATGGGGGAAAACCCTAAGTATGCTTCCTTCCTCTTCATTTTTTCCACGATTAAATCTCCTATCACTGTTATTATGATAAGCTGCCATCTCAGTAATTGTGTTTTTTTATATAAGGAACCTAAAGATAGAGAGGTTATCTGGACTTATTCTAATTAATTGTGTTACTTAAGAGGAAATAATTTTCAAGTCAGAGGCATCTGAATCTATGTAAAGCATGCTATTCATGACTTTGAAGAGGGTGGGATAGTTTAAAACTACTGGACAGTGACAAAGATAATCTTGGAGAGAATCCTAGCAAAAAATAAGAAGAGAATGATGATCTGGATCATATAACTTCAAATCATTGGAAGGAACTTAAAAGTGTATTGTCCTCCATGGATTGCAAAAGATAAGGGCTATTCTAGCCAATGCTTTGTTTTTTACTCATAAGATATAACCATACCTAAATATATCACAGTCAGACTCCAACTCATGGAAATTTTAAGATTGTGCATCTGTCATTTTCGTTTCTAGATTTACAATAATTTATTACACATCAGTACAAAGTAATTCAGTTACTCTAGTGGAGACATTTTATTCTATGTTGTTTTATCTTTTAATAAAATGATGGCAATGAGTTAGGAGATCTTTTAGGTTTCTTTCCAGGAATAACATATGATTTTAAATTTTGAGGTCAATTAACCATTAGGATGTCACTAAATAAGCTATATTTCAAATTATCTTCCAATAACAGCATCTACTGTCTTGTTTACAATCTCAGTCCTTCTTTATATACTATGCATAATGTCTGGAACTTAGCAGGTATGCACTAGAGTGAAAGAATGGTTGGAGGAATAAATGATTCAGTGCAAACATGAATGCAAATCATTTTGAGGCAAATATAGAGGATTAGACCAGGGCAAGATGGCAATAGGAGAAAGCCATATGTCATAATCATGAGCACGTCAGAAACTGAAATCAACTTTAGCTTTTTATCATAAATAAGGAGATGAAAATTTGTTCTTACTTTCCCACAGATTGTTATAAGAAATAGATATAACCATCAATATACAAAGTTCTTTGCAAACTTGAAAATAATTCATATTTATGTTGGAGGCTGTTGTCTTGGAGATGTTCATTCTTCAAAATTAGACACATCCCTAAACCAAACATGACAAATTTACTCCCAAGTTATAACAGGGATGGGGTATTTTCCTGCTGTTACATTGGTAGCTGCTGGTTGCAGTTATGCTCCCTTTCAATAAGGATGCTACCTGCAGGAAGACAAAGCAATGTGCAAATGCTTAGGCAAAAATCTCTGGAATGTCCTGCTTAGACTATCTGGAGCATGAGGATACCTATGGACAAGGAAGGGAATCACCATCTTTGACAGCCAGGGCAATCAACAATCAACAAGCTGGAAGACTGTTCTTCTTCTGGGTTTAGTTCCTTTGTCTGAGACTTTTGTTATGAAAAAGATCATCTCCAAATAAGTCTTCCAGAACAAAAGTTCTATGGCTGGAAAGTCTCGGAAAATACCCAAATTTTGCCTTTTCTCTGTTTAGTTTTTTAAAATTAAATAATATGTAAACTTTACTAATAAGATATTACTTCCTTTGCTTTTGCCTTTCACAACATCCTGTAGAATTCACTTCGCTTAGTCAAATTCCTCTTTGTTTCCTCCCTACCAAGTATGTACACTGAGGTGACACCATATGTGTAGTAATAAGTTGAATTATCTAATAAGAATGTACGGAACTTTAAAATCAGTCATATCAATATCAACTAAGATGTTGGATGCGTCCTAGATCTATTCACTTATAAATCCTGGGTAGGGTCCAGTCTTCTATATTATATATTCCAGGTGAGTGGGTCTGCCTCTGCTACTGTAATCTCACCAGTGTTAACACTCTTTTTTTTTTCTTTTTTGTTTTTGTTTGTTTTTCTGGGTAACAATCCTGGCTTTTTTGGAACTTGCTTTGTAGACCATGCTGGCCTCAAACTCAGAGATCCACCTGCCTCTGTCTCCCAAGTGCTGGAATAAAAGGCATGTGTCACCATTGTCCAGCAAGTGCATTGTTTCTTTCAGGTTGTCTTTCAAATGACTCCCAGAAAATGTTACAAATTACAATATCCTATCTATTTTTTCTCAATTTCTTCTATTACCAAAATGATAAAATTACAACTTACAACCTTAATAACAGTAAAGGCAATTGCAAAAGGTGCTGGTATGTACTGACCATTGTTTATGTGCTTATGAATGCCACCTACATATCTTGAATCATTCTCAGAGTGGCCCTGTGGAGGAATTACTGTTCAACAGATGAGAATAGTTAAGACATACAGATGATTGCTCACTAGGATTGACTACATATAATTGCTTCCAAAGACATGTTGGTGGCGGGTAGGTTAACCATGCTCCAGTGTATGCTGATACATCCAAGAGTACATGGGCAGCACAAGTTGGACTCTACAGATTAAAGGAAAAATGAGTATAAAAAGTTCGGTGGGTATGGGTCATGGATGGACAAGAGAGGAATTGGGGCATGGTGATGAATATGGTCAGAATACAATATATAAAATTCTCAAAAATTAATACAATATCTTCTAAGCTGGCAGCAGTGACATATAACTTTAATTCCAGCACTTGAGAGGCAGAGGCAGGCAGATCTCTCTGAGTTCGAGGCCAGCTTGGTCTACAAGACCAAGCTCCAGGATAGCTAGGCCTGTTACACAGTAAAACCCTATCTTGAAAAGAAGCAAAAAGAAGAAAAGAAAAGAAAAATTGTCTAACTATTATAAAAGAAGAACTTAGAATAAAAATATATACCTCCTGTAGGAAAGGTTCTCACAGCTGACCTTTATGAAAGTTCCTTCCAGAAAATTAATCCCTTGTGTTCATCAGATAACAGGTAGAGGATGTCCATGTCACTCAAAATGCTCTCGATTGCTTATAACAGTTGTATTATGACATGATGTGGGATGCCCTCTATATGCTGTGAATACGTTTTATTACCATTAGTTAATAAAGAAGCTGCTTTGGCCTAGAATAGGGCAGAATATAGATAGGCAGGAAAACAAGTGACTCAGAAACTGCCCATATAGGCAAAACAGTCTTTCAAATTTCCTTCTTCATAGAAAAGTCTGTTAGATATGCTAGGCCTGTAGGCCAAAGATGGATGCACCAGTGTTGCAGAGAAACTTTGGGTGACTGTCCAGGTAGTCAGTTGTTTCTGATATTACTCATATTTTTGGAAGTCACTTGCTTGTAATTTCTGCTTACTCAGTTAATACTATTTCTTTCTTGGGTCTATGAGGGAGTTGAAGATTAGATTGTTATAGCTATAGTTTTCTTGTTTACCTCATGCTGAAAGTAAGTTACCATAGAAAATCAATTAGATACATGACTTTGGACTCACCAAGATAAGAGTATTTTCTCTGAAGATGTCATATAAAAATGGACTAGACACTATTGATGTATTTATTGCCTGTATATATTATATATTGTTATTGTACTAATTGTACACAGTTTTCTTATGTTAGTTGTAGTATTTTTAAATTTTAGAGTATAAGGGGAAAATGTAGTGGCATTTCATTTGTAATTTATTGTATTTATTGTAATTAATAAATATAGCTTGCCGGAGGATCAGAAAAATAAAATAGCCACACTGACCAGCCATACAGATCAAGGAACAGTGACACACACCTTTAATCCCGATAGCCACACTAGCTTGCCATAGAAACCAGGAGGTAGTGGTGCATGCCTTTAATTCTAGAACTAGAGAGAGTTATAAAACAGGAGGGGACAGCTCTTAGTCACAGTCTTATTCTGAGGTTTCCAGGAGGCAGGATCACCATTTTCTAATTGAGGTCAAGATAAGAGCCAATGGCTGACTGTTTTGCTTCTCTTTTCCTCAAGTTGAAGCCCAATTTCTGTCTCTAAGCTTTTATTAATCTTGTTTCGATGATACCAGAGAGATAATAATAAAATAAATCAATGTTTGAGTTGCTTTTTTCCCTATAGAAAAGCTCATCTGAACTATGCAGCAAAATTTGACATAATAAACCATCTACCAATAGTAATGGCCATTTATTTAAACAAATTAAAAATAATTGAGAAGAATTTGGAGAGCTCATAAAAATTCTGAAAAAATATTTAGATATTTTTATGGCTCTAAACTGAATAAATTAATGTGGGAAATCTCTCCTAATTGTATTTTTTATGTAATGAAATTTATGGAATGTCAGACTGAATGCACAAACACCCTTAAGAATGAATTTGGCTCACTTTTCAAAAGAGTGATAAGGACTATACATTATAAATTAAATTAAAATTATTCATTAAATGCACACATGTGTATAGCATGCACACTTCTCTTGTACTCAATTTTAGTTCTACTCTTCTACTTCTTTTCCAATTAACTAACAACTTTTGTACTTCATCTAGATCTGGTTAGAAGTCTTTCCTTTTATTTATTTATTTACTGATTTTTATTTTTTGCCCTGTGCTAAACACGCCACATTAAATGCTCTATTGCTGGATTTGAGTGTAACAGCATAGTTTTACATCTATAACCACAACTAAAATTTGGATATCTGAATAGTGAGCCAAGCTTATATTGAGAGTAAATGGCAGTCATCTATCTTGGCCTGTCAAAATCCACAGGACTGAGAATCCTAATTTCTATCTCATCTTCATTATAGTATTACATTGTGCTAGGCTCATATTTTACCTTATACAACAGAAACACCCACATCTTAGAAGGAGAAACAGAATCTCCAGCCACACTCTAGGCCACTGTTTCTCATCCTGTGGATTGCGACAACAAGAGTTGTGAGGTAACAATGAAATGATTTGATGACTGGTGTCAGCACAACACGAGGAATCTACTAAAGTGGTGCCTCATTAGCAAGGTTGAGAAGCACTGCTCTCCGGGTGAGTGTTGTCTGTTTGTGATTACATTCATATTACATCCGCACATTCCTTACAGGTTACAGAGAGCTGTCGTGTAATTTCATTGGACAATGACTCTGTGTGATACTTGTTCTTATCCTGACTGCAGAGGACTCAGGCAGATTTAGAAACTTCTGAAGGTCACATACCTAATAAGTAGGTTCGCCTATTTAGACTGTTATAAAAAATAGCAAACTAACTTGAGTTCCACGAAATATAAGAAACCAAGGCTCTGTATTCCACTGCAGTAGTCTTGGAGATTTTGTCTAGAGATAAAGAAGTTCAAAGAGAAGAGTGGGAACCAGTGTGGATATAAAGAGTCATTGGAACTGGGAGAATAATTATTCTGCTGGCCAGAATCCTTCCACAGACACCAATTAAAGACCAAATTGAAGAAAAAGGATGCTAAAAGCTGACAGGAGTTCAAAAGCCAAGGCCCCAGGACAAGAGTCTAAGGTTGATGTCTCCAAGAGATTTTTATTTCAACAATGTATAATTACATTGTGTTTGGTTGTGGCCTGCACTACCAGGTCAAGGCCAGAAATAAAAATAAACCAAAGACCAAGAGTCACTGGGAAATGCAAATAATTATACAGCATGTCCTCAACAGATAATCTCCCATTGTTCTTCTTTACTTTACAATATAATCATCTTCAACAATCAGGTGACAGTAGTATGTAAGTCACACCATAATCAATTACCTGTGCCTGGTAAAAATGTCACTTCATTTTACTAAATTTAATAAGCCCAAAAATATGTTTATAGCCCTTTAGAATGTTTTTGAAACTACTTTGCTCCCTCATATGCTTTTTCCTTTTTCTTCTTTCTTTTCTTCCTCCTATTCCTTTCTCTTTATTCCTATATGGTGCAACTGGAGTTTCTCAGAGTAACAGACTTAGCAAAATTTGGATCCAGAATGATTGAAAACAATTTATACTAGTTGCTTTGATTTTACTGAAGTGTGTGAATTAATCAATCCAAGGCCCTTAGCTTTGATTTGTTCAGTATAACTTTACGAGTGACTTTAGACAATCCTCTTCATTTATTTGGTCTTCAGTTTTTACATGAGTAAGGAAAGGCAATCCATCCAAACGTGTTCAATGACTATGTAAAAACTACAGCTCATTGAAACGTTGAAGAGATTCAGTTTTGACAGGATGATGCCTGCTGGACACATTCTGAGAAAAAAAATAATCAGTTGACTTACTCATTGAAAACTTTTCTGGATGCTTATTTTGTGACAGGGTCTATGCTAAAGAATAAATTGAGAAAATATGTTGACAGAAATACTTGTATATAAGTGATGGTCTTGTACACTGGTCAGTAACTTATGGGATAATGGTGAACTGTGATTTGCCATTCAAGTACAAAGTCAGAATGCTAAGAAACCATGTAAAACCGAAATCAAACAAACTTTTGATGCAAAGAACAAGATCACCTGGAGGGACTACTTAAATTGAGATTTGAAGAACAGATAGAAGCTACTGATACCGTTCAGATAGAAGGAATAGTCCCAGACTACTTGTGAAATAGGCTTAAGCCATGCATTTAGTGAGTTAAATTAGTGGGGACTGTCACTGAAAAAGGCATGAAAATGTGTAAACAATTTTATTCATATATATGTATATACACATATATGTATATATACATATGCAATACATATAATTATATAATATGGTTTAAACCTTTATATATATTTTATATATTTAGATATAATTTTTATATTTAATATATACAATTATATATAATATATTATATTGTATATACTATAATATATATTTATATATAAGTATATGTGGAATATTATTAAGTCTAAAATATTCTTTTTTTAAAAGATTTATTTATTATGTATACAGTGTTCTGTATGCATGCACATACACGTGAAGACCAGAAGAGGGCACTATATATCATTGTGAATGGTTGTGAACCACCATATGTTTGCTGAGAACTGAACTCAGGACCTGTGGAGGAGCAGCCAGTGCTCTTAACCTCTGAGCCATCTCTCCAGCTCCTAAAATATTCTCTATCTATATATAGCTCATATTATTCATATATATGTTATGAGAGGCTCTCACAGGCCAGCTTTTGACAGATCCATAGGTTCCTTAAAATTTCATTCTTTTCCTTACAAACAGTATTTGTCAAGGACTGGGGCAAAACTGGACTTGCTTCATAGGTAAGAATTCTGATGGCTTCTGGGAACAGAACACAAATTGAAAAGTGATCAGAGTAAATTCTGAGGCACATAGTTAAGAGGCTGTTCTACATTTAGGCAAACACATTTTAGTGTGAAGTACTACAGGTTGCTCATTAAATCTGACTAATTAGCATTATCTAAGAGCATCTCTGCTCAAAGATTCAATTATTGACCTTCTACCAATATTTCTGAATAGAATGATTACTCTGTGTGCTAGTTCTAAGAGAGTTGGGAAGGACCTCAGAGATAATTAAGCACCATTCCTTTTAAAAGAAAATTTGCCATATTTTAACAAATGACTTTTAATTCAGGATTCCCTTAAAGAAAACAACTCCCTTCTGCTTAAAAATGAGGTACAATTGTTCCCCACTCTATCTGCATACCATGTTTGAAATGTTTGCATAACAGGACTTGAGCTCAGTTACCTTATTTGCAAAATACTGTACTTCATACTCTACCCAGTGTAGGACAGTGATGTCTTAAGGGCTTTGCTTTTATCATTAGCGACCTCCTAGAATCTAACATGAGTCTGGTAGAGCAGATGGTCAGTTAACGCTTACAGTTTTGCATAGAGGACACCTGAATTCAGCATTTCCTGAGAGGTTGGCTGCTATGCAAATTTTTTCACTTTCTCCTTTCCCTCCATACTTTTCCAATTCTTTTACTCCAATTCTTTTCTACCCTTATTTTCTCATCCTTAGTTCCTCCCTCTTTCTTTTGCAATATGAAGCAAATCCCAGCACTGAAAACAAACTGTATAAATAACTCCTGGTATCTTGCCTCAATGCTGGGTAGCATGGCATCGTGTTACAAGAGTGAACTCTGTCTCTTAGCTGGCAAAAAAAAAAAAAAAAGTCTTTACCAGACAATTTAGCATCGCTGTGCTTTAATGACCTCATTCATTAAAAGAAAAAAGAGGGAGGGGGTGGGTGTAGATTAGTCCTACCCCATAGGACTGTAAAATGATTATAAGGAGCTGGGGTC
This sequence comes from Dicrostonyx torquatus, assembly GCA_028555095.1. NCBI lineage: Eukaryota > Metazoa > Chordata > Mammalia > Rodentia > Cricetidae > Dicrostonyx > Dicrostonyx torquatus. The sequence continues at coordinate 7,540,997 of JAQHUG010000059.1, forward strand.
ATAAGACCCTGCCTGACACTAATGACTGATTACACATGTTAACTATTCAATGTTACACTGGTCCTTAACTCAATCTTGTTCTATTCTCTAGGAGTTTGGACTCAAGTACACCCTACTTACACAGCTCTGTTTCTTTAAGTAGTCTACATATGAATTCTAACCTGAATTTAGCACAAGAATGATCCTCTGAGGTAAGCAGAAATAATGATTCCCATCTTAAATGTGTGAAACCAAGAACTGAGCTCCGTATGGCAGTACATGTTTGTACTGCAAGTATTCAAGAGGCAGAAGCAAGATTCCTGAAAGTTTGAATGTAGTGTGGTCTTGGTATTCAGACCCTGTTTTTTGGGAGGTGTGCCAAGAATCAAAAGTCTCAGTATCTAACAATAATAACCAAAGTCTAATCAATCTCTTGTCTCCTTTTTAACTGCATAATGCAATGATTGCTTATGGGTGAGACAAACCACAGGAAGCTTTGCGATGAACCTGTTTTCCTTAACACTTCCAACTTCAGTATTTGGGCCTGAAACCAGAACCAGCCCTCCAAGAGATAAACAAAAATCCACCACAGCATAGCAAGAACTTGTTATGTTACTGCACACATGAAGAAATTCCAAAAGCCATTTGTGGTGGGTGTAGAATCTACCTGCTTATGCTCCTGGACTGGACCTTATGCTGGTATAGGTGTTATTTATCTTGGCACTTCCAAGCCGTGGACTTGGTAACCACTCAGGAAACATTTGTCCCATTAGCCTGCATTGAGCCAAGCCTCTTGCTTTTGCTCTAGAGAATTTCTATATCCTGTTCTTACCTGAGATTCAGAACTTCATTCAAAGTTGCCCACCTGAAAAGTTACCAATAAGCCTTATCACTGACTCTTTTCTGAGTATTAGTCATAGTACCAGCACCAATAAGACTGAATTGTTGTTCACCACACTTCTAATCATGGTGCTATAGCTCTAACTCTGACTTTGAGATCACCACACTGCAGCCAGAGGGTCCCAACCAAAACACAGGTCTTTGTACTCCACATTTCATAGAAAATATGGGCTTTTCCTTATCTGCCAAAGGAACTTTTCCATCCAGCCGATTTAGGTAGCCTGCATGATAATTCTAAACCTTCTGCTTAGTTGTAGTTTATCTAAGATAAATTAATTATATCTCTTGAGTTGTCAGTTCTTTATGTCTATAAAATGGATGAATAGCACCTACTCTCTGGATATAGCAAGAAAATAAGATGCAAACCATGTCCTTACTACCTACCAGAATTCAGTATTATTGGTAATAATGATGTTATAAGAAATTAATAGGTAAAATGTCAGTATTATCTTGTCTTCATAACTTTGCTTATTAAGGTCACTATTAGTCATTAATGTGAAAAGAAACAATAATCCTTTGAATAGTCTTATGATGTAGGCATATTATTAGCTTCATTTTACATCTTTAAAAAAATGGAGGCACAAAGATGACAGTAATTCATTCCAAAGTCACTATTTGGCAACAGAGTTGGGATTTGAACGTAAACAATCTGATGCCAAAAGCTATGCACATATTGAGTTCTATAATCTGCTCCATTATCCCTGCTTGTTAAATAGCTTAAATGCTTCATTGTGTATTATTGCTATTATTATACTATTGCTGTTATTATTATTACTAATAATAATCTTATTCTACATATCTGCTATAGTTTCTTTGATCTCCAATTATATTAAATGTCAATGTCTTTTATAGCACCTATTCCTATTGTGTTATTCAGGCTTATGTGGGATAATTACACCACAACACAGTTGTGAATTTTATGAACTATAAGAACAACCATCCAGGAAAGATATGTCTATTGGTATAATGGTGGGATCACTGTCATGGCAATAACTAATTATTTTCTCATTGATTTGGGGGCTTACTCAACAAAAGGGAACCTATGTCTAATATGGTAAAACTGGCCTAAATCCCATGATTTAGGAGCACATTAGAGAGCTTTTTAGATCAATTGGCATATCAACAAATCCTTTCCTAAATATCTATGTTAATATCCATAGAGAAATAGTATTATCAGCCTGAAGCATAAATACCTCTCAGTGATTTATGGTTCCATAAGATTCTGAGAATAAACAAAGGTTAAGTGTTCAGACATAGGAAGAAATTCATACCACCCCTGTAAAGTTCAAGGAACATTTTGGAGAAGGAGACAGAGAGAATGCAAATCTGTAGAACTAGAAGAGGGACTGTAATATACCACATTCCAAACAAGACACAGACAACTATGACAGCCATGATTCATGGGAACTATGCATACTGTGGAGCCCACCGGTATCAGTTCCTTCCAAAAGTCAGCTATGAGATGGCAGAGAACTCAAGAAGTCCTACCGTATTTCTGCCCTGTTGACAACCAACAGATTTGGGATGAGGGAGAAGAACGAGATCTATCTAAGTACCCACTAGTGAGCCTCCAGGTTATAAAGGTTAGTTGCAAATTCAGGATCACATAGATGGTTCTGGTTAAATTTTGTAAGAAACTAAGATAAGCTAAAACTAGTGAATAGGGAAAGAGATTCATTAGAAGTGGAAGAAATTGGTAGGGACAGAAAGGAAATGAGAATGAGAGATCAAAATAATGTATAGCTATGAAACTGTGAAAGAACAAGATTTGCTAATAAAAAAGACTCTCCCAGCTTTGACAGCCTTCCAAATTGGGCATGCTTATTGTATCCAATGTTATGGAAATGTCAAAATGAGCAGGACACATTCTCTTTCAAGATCCAGTGCTTACAGAAAGGGAAGGGGTCCAACCATACCAATTCCATGATATGATTGCTGATCATTATTCAGCAAAATATGAGGTTCCCATCATGTTTGAGGTTTCATATGAAGTTGTGAGGATACTGTGGTGGATTTATGCTGTCTTGCCAGTAAACTGGTTCCTTTGTCAGATCCTACTGAAGTAGAACATGTGAAATGGACAAGAGATTGCCAGGGAAGATATCTGTGACTTGTCTCACCTCTAGACTATCCTCATAATATTCAATGGAATATTATATAATGCAAGTGATCCTTTGTCACTGTCAAAGCTAGGCTGTGGAAATATTAGTAGTTCCTCTGTTTTCAGGGTACTCTGTTCAGAGCGCAGCTGCCATGCTACAAGAAGATCAAACGACATGTAGAGGACATGGGTAAGCACTCTAGTTGACAGCCCCAGCTGAGCCTCCAGCTGGCAAGCAGCTTCAATGCCAGCTATGGGAGACAGCTACTTTGGAGGTCCACAGATGGAAGTTACCCAAGGACACTGTCCTCAGCCAATTTGAGAGCCCTCCAACTGTACCAAGTCGACATACACATGAAGGGTGACAATTTACTCTTTTGAAACATTAAATTTTGGGGTAGATTATTTTGCATCAAGTGACAGCCAAAACATCTCTTCTGCCCAATAGCCTGTTAATAAACTTTCATCAAGTCAATTCCTAAATACCCACAGTTCACCTCTTACTATAAAGTAAACAACATACTTGAAACATCGATGATAATGGGAGATTGTTTGGCATATCCTTAAACTTTCTATGCCCGCAGTGGCTGTATCTGTAAAAGGACAATAGAACCAGTACCTAGTTCATGAAACTGTGATGAGAGAAACAGTTAATTCATGTACGAAAAGAGACTTGCAGGCACACAGATCTTACATATTAAATGAATTGTCATTCGTGTTTGACTGGTGTCAAGTAATTTACTAGACCTTTAAATGTTAAAAATCTTCATCCTAATAATTATCATTATCCAGGGCCACAAATGAGGTACAGGTACTTACACAAAACCTGATGGCTAGGAAATGGCAGACAGACCTTGCTGTGACCGATCTGTGTACAGATCTGTGTACAGTAAATGTTCTATGCTCTTCCCTCCCCCATGCTGTCTCACTGCCACCCTTCTGTAAGACAAGTAAAAATCTCAGTGGCACCTGTTGCAATGACAGCACCTGCTCAGAGCACTCAGCTCCTACAGAGCTCAACAAGCAGACAAATTGAAGCTGAGCAATCAGTTCATTTGCAAACGTAAACTCGCTCAGCTAGAGGTGGCTCAAGGTTCTCACCTCTATCACCTTTGTCTGACACCGCTCTTTGGCAGAGTGGTACCCTGCTAGTCTGAGAAATGCTCATTAAAAGCCTCTGATTCAGATGTCAGGAAGCAGCCCACAGCCAGGCCAAGGAAGTTCAGCTCCCCTGGGAAGGCTTCAGAGCCTTATTTTGTACGTTCCCACCATCGGCACTAACAGCATTTATTCCTCCAGATACGAACATAACTAAGTAACTTGCCAATTGCAGATTCCAGCCACTCTCCTAGCAAGAGTGGGAGGATTGTCTGTCAAGATTCAGGTGAATTTTAAGGAAGGCAGGACAACACCCAGAGTTCTCTTTAAAGATCCCAGGAGCATTGTGATATTTCTAGGGATCTATACCTGGCCACTTCCACAAGGAGAACAAAGTTCAAGGCACAGCTCTGGAAACCTGAGCTCTAAACAAGGAAGTGACTTTTCCAAGATCCCACAGCCTCACTAATAAATGCTAAGGCACAGTCAAATTCACCATTTACATTCATGCTCCCTGGTGCCCACTTGGAACCTTTCCCTTTGTGTCTTCCCCAGACTCAGTATGTCAGTCACGGTCTATGCTCTGCAGATTTCTTTTCACATTTAATTAATGTTCTTCTCCAGTGTCTTTCAACTTAGAATTTATTCAGTGACTCTCAAAAAATTTGATAGATGTATTGCACTCTTGTAATGGCTAAACATTGACCGCTTGACCCAGGTTTGCATCTCTTTGGTTAGTCTTAGGGCATATGCTTTCTTCCTCTGAAGATGTGACACAAATCATGTTTCCTGAGAGCAGTGATCCTCAACCAACCTATGGGTCTCGACTCCTTTGGGGGTCACATCTCAGATTTCCTTACACTATGATTCATAACAATAGCAAAATTGCAGTTATGAAGTAGCGACAAAATAATTTTATGGTTGGGGGATCACCACAGCATGAGAAACTTTTATTAAAGAGACACAGCTTTAAGGAGGTTGAGAACCACTGCTTTAGAGTGTTACAGGCTGGATTATCTAACCTCCCCACAAACTCATATGCTAATGTCTTGATTTCCCAGTACTGAAGAACATCATTACAGAGGCAGTGTTTAGTTTAAAATAAGTTCATTAGGGAGAGATGATCATCCAGCGAGACTGTGATCCTAAAGCAGAGATGAGGACACACATGTATGTGGGCAAAAGATCATGTGAGAACACAGGGAAGAGAGAAGGCACAGAGTCCTCAAAAGAAACAACCCTGCCAGAGCCTGTGTTTAAGCTTCTACATATTAGAATTATAAGATGATAGATTTCTACTATTTCAGTCACCCAATCTGTGGGACTTGGTTGAGGTAACCTTTACAAACTAGTATCCACCTGTGGAAAGTTTTATTTTCTGATTCCCAACTGAACATTTCCCCAGTCCTCCTGTAAGAACCATCTTTCATAGTACTGTGGACTGTATTAATTTCTGAGCCCCAAATAGTGCCTAAGGCTGATCACCTGCCACAGTCCTGATAAATCGGAATGGTTCTACTTCAGAGATGCCCTTATGGTGGCAGCTTGGGCATCTGCTGCATGCAACAGGGAAGTCAATTTGTGAACAGACCCTTTTCCAAGTCTGTGGTTCAGCAGTACAGCAACACATCAGTAACTGACAGAAAAAAAATCAATTTCACTGTCAAATGGAATGGACTTAGAATTGGAAGATAAACACACACTGGTATATGAGGATACATGACATAACAGGGGAAAGAGAGAGAAGTGCATTTAAATAAGTGGTTTTAGATAAAGGGAAACTTAGAATTAGAAGAATTTTGTATGCAATCATGGATGGCTTCACAAATGAAGCAACATTAGATATGAGTGTAGAAAATTGTGAGGAGAAAATTTCAGAGTGGGATAAGCAGGTGGAACTGTCGAGAATATAATGCTTTTTAATTGCTGTGTTGTGTGTTAGTGCAACAGACATTAAAGATAACAAATAAGGGTTTATAGGTTTAAATGCCATTTTCACTTTCATTTTATAACTTATTGGCTATATCTCATTTTCAGTGACTTTTCCAGCTGGATAATTTTTTTAGAGACCGTCCTGTATAATATCATTCCATGTGGTAATTAAAAATGTCCTTGTACATATCCACATATTCCATTGGAGTGAAAATCAGCCTCATTTGTGAACCAGTTTATGTGTACCTGTAGCTTGGGACTAGTGACTTCACCTCTCTGAACTTCAGTTTTCTGGAATGCACAACAGGAAAATGAATATGTGCACACACACATGCACACATAAACACATACACAAATACAACTATGTGGCCAACTTAGACCATGCTATACATATCTGATTTGGTTTTTCATGGTGTATGTCCGTGTGTGTGTGTGTGTGTGTGTGTGTGTCTGTGTGTGTGTGTGTCTGTGCGTGTGTGTATGTGCCTCTATACCACCCAAAGGTGTGCATATCTGTGTATATATGCAAAGGCCACAAGCGGGTATCCTCCTCAATCATTCCTATTTCTTTGAGACATATTCCCTAAGCTTGAGACTTGCATTTTCTCAGCTAGGATAGCGGCCAGTAAGTCTTGCCATTCTTGCCTCCACCCTGATTAGAGTTAACATTACACGTGTGTTGCAGATGCTAGGCTTGCTCTGTTGCACAAAAATCTGAACGGTACTGAGCAAAAACTACTATGAAACATTAAGCTATCTCTCTATCCCCAAACTTAGCTAATCTTTTTTTAAGTGGATTTTCTTCCTCTGAAAACATAAAAAGCAAGATCCTCCCCGCAGTACGAAAGGAATGGAAAGAGAAGCGCTCTGGGGCAACTGGTCTGATTCAGGCTCCACTCCTGAATTCACCCCTTTGCTCCAATTTGCTTTCTGGCCCTCTTTTGACACTCTCATAGCAACCCAGGAGATACTACTAAGTAAACTTTCAGCTGTAGATCAGAAATTGCCAAGAATGGAATTTGGCCAACCAAATTTAAATTCTGGTTTCTTCGTTGCATGTCCCTGAGAAGAAGTGAAAATTCCATGAAAGGGTACATCTCATTTGTTTATTCCCGCTGGCTATCCAAGTAAGTGTTACAGACAAGGCACGGCTGGAACCAAATTAAGCAGAGGAAGCAACTCCAAACTTAAGGAGGTACTGGATCTCTGGATAAAATCATGCACTCAGGAGACTGGCGTGTATGATTCTCCTTAAAATTTGCGCCAGTTGGTACAACATTTGTTCTACTCTACGTCCTGATCAAAGACCCTCAGCTCCCTAAATTAGCTGGTTAATTAGTTATCCCAGTTTCATTACCATTAAGAAGAGATGCACATTGTCCTAATTTAGTACCTTTAAATTGTTCAGATATTACATTTTAAGTAACCAAAATGGTACCATATAGTGGCTGGGACCAGTGTTGGAGCCTCCTTCCGTCAGCTAGGTCAGACACAGCACAAATAATGCAAAGCTGAACCTCGTGGTCCAATGTCCTTTGTTATTCTTGGGAAACCAATTTCAGGACTTTCCACACAGAAGCAACATCAGTGGATGTGCAAATCTTTTAATAAAGTGAACATAGCATTTGCAGACAACTGATGCACATCTTCATCTTTAGGGTACTTGTAATTCTTCATGTAATGCGATTCACTGCATTACATGGTCCAGGCAAAACTGACCAGAAAACACATCTAAGCATGTGCAATAGAGACACAGTTTTGTCTGGATAATTTCAACCTCAGATTAGTTAAACTGTAGGTGGAGAAGCCATAGATACAAAAGTTCAAAGGTGTTTATAAAAAAACATGTGGAATTCAGTGTTGTAAGGACCAAATGCAGTCAGGAGCATTGTTGGAGAGTATCATTGACTATCTTGCTTAAAGACTCCCAAATATGCTACCTGTAGCACATGTCCTTCTACTGCAGGAGAATGTGTTAGCTGACAAGGAGCATTGGGGGTAGCAAGCCTTGCAAAGATGGTGTAGGAGCACATACCTCTCTCTAGGCAGCTGGTGGTTGGGATTGTGGCGGCATCGCACGCTAAGACCAAAGAGCTTGCGGGCTGTGCGCTGGATCTTCTGCCTCTGAACCTCAGTGGCGCTCTGCAGAAGCTTGTAACGGCTCTGCAGATCCCAGTCATTACCCCAGTGTTGGTGGATACTACCAATGGTCAGGAAGTGGTTGCTTGGGAGTCGCTTCATAAATGATTTAAACTCATCTAACAAGAGACAAAAACCAAGAGAGAAAAGGTAAGCATGACTGCCAACATCTGAAGTCCTTTAAAATTTAATTCCTCCTTTGTCCTTATTTATTTATTTATTTATTTATTTTTGTTCTCGTTATAACACCTTGGAATTGGAAACAACCTAAATGTCCTTTAACCAGCAAAGGGATAATGCAAATGTGGTAGATATGCACCATAGAATATGGTTGTGCATAAAGAAAAACAAAATCATGGAGTTTCCACATAAATGGAGGGGATTAGAAAATATATTATCGAGTGAAGTAACTCAGACCCAACAAAACAAATGTTGCATGTTCTATTTTATCAGAGGATCCTAGCTCTAAATCTTCAGATATAAGGGTATTCTTCAACCCTTATTCTGGAAATTGGTCTTTGTCACAGAAAATTGTTAGAGAATCTCACAAACAATCAGAATACAGAGTGTGGAACCCAATCTCAGTGAATACATCTACATAACCACTCCCCCACCTAAGGCTCAAGAAACATTTAGAAAGAGGGACCAGAAAGATAGAGACAGAAGATGAGGGAGTTTACCTCCTAGAAATGCAGAAATTACACCCAGTCTCACCTAAACACGAGCTGAACAAGGACAACACCACATATAAAAAGTGAACAGGAGATAGACCAGAAAGGCTCTTCTGGACATAAAGCACTACAGACAATTAAGGAATGTTAAGAAACAGAGAAAAAGTCTTCCCCAGAAATCAGTTTTTAGTCAGTCCTGAATTCCTTCCTGACATTTTCTTCCCTCAGCCAAGGAAAGACTCTGCAATTTGTCTGAGGTCAGTATAATACTCCAAAGGCTGTTGTGCTACTAAAATTTTATCTCTACTGAAGATCTCCTGTATAGGTATCTATGTTTAACATGTCTTCCCAGACTTCCAGAATTGGAAGATGCCAAGATAAAATACATTTTCTTTATATTCATTCTTAACAGTGATTTTGAACCAAATTATTATTATCAAGTTAAAAATTGAAAAGCTTTTATCTGATCTACATAGAAAATCAGTATTGTGGGCTTTTGGGAGAACTGTAACTGTGAAAATAAATGTGAAGAAAACAACATTGATAAATTCTAGTTAGATATTGTTGCCTGCTAAGCCTTATTTCTCATTGAAATACAGGATTTTACTAGATCCAGAGTGGTGTTAAAAACATATTAGCACCCACTGTATCTTTCTCTTTGATGTGTTACAGAGGTTGGATGGAAAACTGAGGAAGTGAAATTTTGTACTCCAGATTCAACTATTATCTGAAGTCCTGGCGTAAACCATGTAACATCATCTCAAGTCCTGAAAAGCTGCAATTTAAGAGATAAGGGACCCCTTGCTAAATGTTTCAGCCCTAGTTCCTAATATTTGAGTTTCTGAGCATCATCTCAGACTATAGTTTGATACAACCTAAGAAATCACCTAGCTCATACTTCTTGTTCCACATATACTTCAAGGAAACTAAAACCCAGAATAACAAAGTGATCTTTCTAAAGATAACACAGTCAAAGAGCCTCAAGAGCCAAGTGTAAAACCTGAGCTGCTCTGAATTGTCCTGACACGTTTTCAGCCACACCATCCTCCACTGCATTTTTTTCAACTGCTGGGAAAAATGAAACATATATGGATCATTTTGCACGTAAAAGCTTAAACGTCATTGTTGCAGCCTAAGAATTTCAATTTCTGCTACAAAAAAAAAAGCAAGGAAATTTTATGCCTGTCCACACATTCACCTTATTTACATAAGGAGAAGTTGCATAGCTTTCAACAGATACCAAAACCAGTCCTAAGCACTTTGAACTTATGAATAATCTTCACAGGAAACTATGACATGTATATGTGTAGTATTTCCACTCTACAGAGGTTGGGCACAAAACAGGTAGCTAACTTGCACAGGGTCAGTGGCCAGTAACCAGTTCAATTAAAACTGCAGCCTTGCTTCAGAATTTTGCTCACTCAAAGTATTAAACTTGCTCTCAACACAAGGAGGGCGGTCTTGAGGCTTAGCATGCTAAGAGGGGGAAAAAAGAAAATTTGTTAAAAAAAATTTTTGAATCAGACCTTTAGAAACTTTGTGATAGATATTCAAATATACAAGAACTCACATCCTATTCTGACCACTGAAGAGTTAAAGGACCTTCACTCATTCAAGACCTCAGTTTACACATCTGTCAAATTCGTATGACAGTATCTAATCCAAATTCAGAAATTGTGAAGCCATCAAAGAAGCCACAATCATTATTTCCTCTTTTAGGAGCAGAGACATTAAGGCCAACAGCTAGAGAAAAATAGAGTAAAACAGTAGGTGGATTTATATTAAACTGAGAAGCTGTTTCAGAAGGGTATGTCTAGGAGATCCGTGGGTAGGTATATCTAATAAAGAAAAAGAGCAAGACAAACTATTTACCATTTTCTTATTCTGCAACATCTCCCTTTCTGCCCCATTACTCACCCACTCATGGTAACTTCCTTTTGGAATTAGAACTCCTTATTACTGATGCAGATAATCTTCATTTCTTTAGAAATTTTAGCAATTAGTAGCATTTCTCTGCAAAAGCATTCTGACAAATGCATTTTGTTTGTTTGAG
>JAQHUG010000059.1:7552513-7567384 GCA_028555095.1 Dicrostonyx torquatus
TCCCCTTGTTCCCGGCCTTCCCGCTCCCCCACTCCCCCACCGCCCTCCCCCTGCTTCCTTAAGATGGGGCAGGATACCCTGCCCCATGGGAAGCCCAAGGCCCTCCCCCCTCCATCTCGGTCTAAGAATATGAGCATCCATATAGAATAAGTTCCCAAAAAGCCAAATCCAGCTGGACCAACCAAGACTGAATGAGCATATGACCTAACTGGGCCCTATGAATGTGACTGCCAGTGAGGACTGACTGAGAAGCCAATGATAATGGCACCGGGACCTAGCTCTTCTTCATGTATTGGCTTTTTGGGAACTTATTCTTAATTACTCTTAAAATTATCCTGTCTGAGTATATTTTCTTGATTTCAAACTTTCTTGGGTGCTCTAGCTCAGTTGAAGGATACCAACAACCATAGAGTTTTCTAATATGCAACTCTAAGCAAAGGTCCTAGACATTATCTCAATCCCTTTTCCATTCAACCTTGCTTGCATGATAACCAGAATCTAGCTGTGTTGATTCCTCTTCTAATAATGTCAGTCCTTTTGTGCATGTATGCTTTTGCTCCGTAATCTACATTGGGGTTATCACTCCTAGCTAATGGGAGAACTGCTTCTCTGAAGCACAGAAGGACAATTAGACTTTCTTTCTTTTTCAACACGGCCACCCCTGACTTTTCTGGTCACAATGATTCCATCTCTACATTATTGTGCCATCTGCTCCACATCCTCACTCATGGACACTTGAAATGCCATAATCATTTGCATCTCACAATGGTTACATGATTCATTTCTTACAGAATTCAAAGCTCCAAGAATGTAAAGATCTAATTTTAGACCTTATCCTTTTCATGACCTTGGGTAACGGACTATTCTCCCCTGTAGCTCATTAGTCTGAGCCAGGAAATGCAAAAAGATTGCTAAATTATCAGAAAAGTAACTTTTAATTTTGATAATCAGTGTGATCTTTGGGTATCTACAAGATTATATATGAATAAAACACATTTATACATATGCAGTTATGTATGTGCATATATATTAAATATAGGCATATATATTTATATACTTATGTGTGCTCATTCATTAATTCATAATTATACACGCTGGTGAATATACACCTATCACACATAAATAGAGATTCAAGAAAATATGCAATGCCCTCTGACTCTCCACTCTAGAGGTGTGTTTTCAGTCTTACTTTGTCACCTGAGTCCCACAGAGTTGATATATCTTATATAAGCATAATGCTTTATGATGGCCACTATTTTTCATTCTGTGGGAACTAAATGTGTGTTTCCTCTATGAGGACTACTACACCTGACTCCGAACCCTCTCACAGAAACAAGTGCCATTATTCTATTTCCCCTCACACCAGTATTTACTTGACCAGGACCATTCATGCTAGTTGTCTGTGTACCTGAATTTTCCAGGTCCTTGTAAGATTCGGTCCAGGCTTTGGCCATGTTAGCCAGCGTGAACTCCATGATCTGGATGTCGGTAATGGGACAGTTGCACTGTGGGAACTCCTCCGCACACTGGCAGCGACACTGGCTGTTCTGACACACATACTCTCCCTCACCATTGCACATGATGTAGCTCAAAGCTGACTGAACAAACTTCTCTTGCAGATACTGTGGGAAGATTATCTGAAGACCTGGGTAAAAATAGCAAGAAAAGAGAATCAGAAAATCAGAAGGGTAACAAGGTGTTTTATTAAAAGCCTCCGAAGATGATGAAAATCCATCACTGCACGGTTTCTTTCTGTGCATTGGAAGCAGAATATTTCAGAGCCTACTTAGCTAAGGGTGGGCCACGCTCAGTGGGCCCTTCAGGTTCATCACTTAAGATTCAACGTCTGAGGCCATGACCTTGGCACTTTGTAAAATATAAACACTAATGAGATTGGAGATGCTATGATGTATTGTTTTTTAATTTGGGAAGAAAACTCTTATTGAATGTATAACATTATTGTTTATATTTATAAACCTTATTTATTTTTTTCCTTTCTTAAAATGCTCATAAACTCCAATTATGAAGAATATGTCCTGAGATCAGTAGGCATATAAAGATTTATTTTATTCTGTTTTCTCTTTTGAGTAAGGGTCTCTCTGGATAGCCATGGCTGTCCTCTAACTCGCCTATGTGAACCACAAAGGCCTCAAACTCATAAGATTTACATGCCTCTCTTTCCCAAGAGCTGGGATTAAAGTTGCATGTTACCATGACCAGCAGTCTTTTTAATAAAGTATATTTGCAGTATCAACAGGGACAGATGTAGGCATACATCTTCCTAACAGGGCTTACAGCAAGAACAGACACAGAAAAAATTCAGGAGTAAGGACAGTTTTTATAGGAGAAAGAATGTAGGCATGTTGAAGAGTATAGAAGAGGCAACTACTACTAAAAGAATACTAGAATAAGTGACGGTATAATATGTGCGCCTGGAAGGTCCCAGTATATGAAACAAACTTGGATGGGTAGGATATGGCATAGTAGGAAAACTGACTGAGAGCTTCAGAGAACAGAAGGCAGGAAAGAATTCATTACAGACTATAGATCATGTATTTACCATGGTTCACTGAATACACATTGGGAGTTTTTCAAGGGTGAGAACAATATAATTAAAGGGAAATATTAAATAGGGAATGCATTATAAACCAGAACGGGAGTGGGGATGGGGGTGGAGGTAGGAGTGGGGGTGGGGGTGGGTAAAAGGGAGAGGGGGAGGGAAAAGGGAAGAAATGAGGAGAGCTTGGGGGAGTGGGAGGAAGGGTGGATTTTGGAGAACAGAATAAGATATCTACATTAAGGGAGTCATTTTAGGATTGGCAAGAGACTTGTCTCTAGAGGGGACCCCAGGTGTCCACAGGGATATCCCCTGCTGGGTATTTGGGCAGCAGAGGAGTGGGTGCCTGAACTAGCCTTGTCCCATAGTCACATTGATGAATATCTTGATCATCACCATAGAAATTTTGCCTGATTGATGGAGATAGAGCCAGAGACCCACATTCACATCAGAACAATGGACTGAACTCCTAAGGTCCAGTTGAAGAGCAGAAGGGGTGATAAGATGAGCAAGGAAGTCAGGACCGCGAGAGACTGGCCCATCAACTGAGACAATGTGCCTGATCTATTGGGAGCTCATCAAATCCAGCTGGACACGACTGAAGGAGCATATGACCAAACTGGAATCTCTGAATGTGGCTGCCAATGGGGACTGAGTGAGAAACCAATGATAATGGCATGGGGACATATCTCTTCTGCATGTATTACCTTTTTTGGAAACTAGTCTATATGGATGCACACCTTCTTAGGATGGGATGGAGGGGGAGGGCCTTGGACTTCCCACAGGGCAGGGGGAAGGAGGAAGGTTGGTGGGGGAGCAGGAGGGCGTGGGACAAGGGGAGAAAGTGTAATTTTAAATTTTATTAAAAATAAACAATAATCCAAAAAAAACCCAAACCATTGATGGAAAAAAAAATCCCAGAAATTAAGTTTCTCCTCTTCACTCTAATGAGGAAGGCAATAAGGAACACTAAGGCAAAGTGGCAAGGGTATATGAGGAGAACCCTTGACTATATCTTATGACTTCCTCTCTATATTTAAATAATTAGTGTCTTAATCTTTAGAGCGCAAGATGGAGTGGGTTTCTCTGGGTCAAAGAAGCATGCCAGATCCTAGAAACATCAGCTAACCGTATGCTTCTGCCTAAGGGCAGAAAGAAGGGGAAATCTGGACCAACAACTCATATCCAAAACAATCCCATTTACGTTTTCTGGGCTTCCTAATAGTTTTAGCCTCTAGCATATATAAGAACAATGGATTTACCTCTCCCTATATAAAGAAAGGGGCTATATTCTTATTCAGATGATTATTTCTTTGTCACATATGTTTTAGGGTTACTCTTCAATCCCGCTTACTCTAGATTTTGTAAATAAATATAGCAGTTTTACCTTCTTTTTAATTTCTATTTTGAGTTATGTTTATAGGCTTTTGTCTCATTCCTTCAGATTATATGTAATGTATACCATTATTATGGTTATATATACATTGGATTTCTTTTATACTATTTGGTACTCATAAGGAAATCACACAGTAGAATTTGCTGAGGGCCCTGTGAGAAAGAATTGTAAGCAAGTAGTTCTGTGGAATGAAGACACAATCCATGTGTTGAGCTGGCCATTGCTAACACTAGGTTCCATGTCAAAATCAGCTCAAAAAAGTTATGCATATTTTCTCTTATGTTCAAATGGAGATGCTTGTAGTAGCTATATTGTATCTAGAGGACAAAAGCAAAGATGCCAATAAATTGTATGGAACATTTTATGGCACACATACAGATACATATGCATATACAGATACACACATACATACAAACACACACACCCTGAATTATTAATTTTCATTTTTAAATCATGTATGTACTTTTTAAATTTGCTTATTTTGAGTATTTTTGTAGAAACATATGTATTTATGGAGCTCATGCCACAATAAATATGTGGAGATTAAAGGATAACTTGCAGTAGTTGATTCTCTTGATTGTCTCTTTCCATTGTGTCATCAGGCCAGAGAGCAAACACCTTTACCCACTGAGCCATCTTGCTAGCCTAGTTCCAGTTTTTGATGTGAAGAAACTACTGATAAGGGAGATGTTGTTAATGATGATGCTTTCCTTCCTCTGATGAAATTCCTAAAGGTTCAACAAAAGCTTCAGCATACAAAATGAAGAAGAGCAGAAGGTACATTCCAAAGGGAATCTTTAATTTTCTGCACAGCTTTCACAAGGAGGCAGGTTTAGACTCCCTGCCTGCTGAAGCCAAAGAATTTTTAGTATGGTGTGCATGACATCACTTAGGAGGCATTCTGGGAAACCTCTGAAGCTGGCGAGTGGTCTGGTGTGAAATGGTAAAAACTCCTTACCAGTGAGCAAGAAATGAGAGCAAGTGATCAGGCACAAGGGTTCTGTACAGGAAGGAGGTGATCCAGAGAGCAAAAACCGGGGAACACAAAGTATAAAGTCCTTTCTGAAGCAAGTTTGCAGTTCTTTAGAGTGTGCATTATTAAGTTACTTCGTTTATGTCACCATTTTCTCCTCCAAAGCTACATTTATTTTTAGCTGATCCCTATAGGCAACTGCATCTATGGATTGGGGTTACGTTTCTGTTGCTTAAAGGAGCTCGAAGGACTATATTCTCAGTCCTATTTTTAAAGACACCTCATCACTTTATGTCTCCCTTTTGTAGGGGATAGGATATTCTATTCTTAGTCCTAACCCAAAAGGAGTTTGGGGAGAGCATTTTTAGAAAATTGCATCAAATCATTTCTCCGTTTGGCAAGGATACAAAAGGCAGTATTACCTACCCCATTTAGTGCAACTGAAAACAGATGAAATTTAGGGTTGGGGGTTTTCTCAGAGCAGTTGAAACAGAACACTGGCTGCTCTTTAAAAACGGAAACTCAGAACATACCGAGCTGTCTCAGAGGCAGAATCTCCTGGGCAAATTTCAAAAGAGAATAATGAAGACATAGCAATTAAAAAGCACTTTTCTGCAAAATGTCATTACTGTTTAAAGTTACACAACCATTTCTACGGCAGCGGAGGTTCACATAGCAGTCACAGCTAGAGTCGTCTCCCAGCGACCTGTGTCCAACAAAGAAGGCCATTGCTGACCCCTAGATTGGCGCCTGAGTCCTGCTAGCTTCAATGGGAGTCATAAATAATTTGGAGTGGGATTTGGCCTGTGGAAGCCCTTTTTGAAAGATATACAGCTGCCGGCTGGGGCGGAATAGTCTATCTCCACGGTTCCCATAACACTCCCTCTCCAACACACACACACACACACACACACACACACACACACACACACACCACATACACAGAGAAAGAGAGAGAGAGAAACTGAGAGAATGAGGAAAAAGGCCACTTTTTATTGCCAAGCATGTCAATTTTTCCTCACAAACTCAGGAAAGAGATGGTTGGGTGTAACATTCGAATACCACCATGCCCACGCTGAACATATGGAATATTTTCTCTTCAACTTCATTAATTTTTTTCAAGTCTGGCTGTACTTTGAAGGGCAGTGTTGTGATGTGCCATCAAGAATGTGTGCCATGCAAAGGCAGGTGAAAATATCCAAGAACTTCCTGCTTTTCTTGACACTTGCCTCATTCCTCTCTCTCAGTTGCACCCGCCCCATGCAGAAGCTCATTATCCATACACACATCTCACAATGTGCTTTGTATTCGGTAGGAACTGTGTGCTAAAATATCTCAATTCCTTTATTGCAGCACACTGTATGGCTATGGCTTTGCCTTCCTTATCTCCTTAATATTCTTGGCTTTACACACAACATACTATACACATTGCCCTTTGGAGGGGTAGAGTCTCTCTTGTTCGAGATTCTTGTCTTTCTTGTAGTCTTTGCTCTTGTTCTATCTAGTCTAGAGTAAATCTTCCTCAGATCTTAGTCTGTCTCCCTTTTCCTAAACAAAGATCTTTTCACATTATTGGTTCAAGTGCCACTTCTGTTTGCCTCAAGAAATTAAGTGATGACTTAGATCATGCTATTACTTTGTTTGAGTTCCACCTTCCAAAATAATAAAAAATACCCAATAGATTATGGAAGGAAAAGGTCTATATGTTTCCTAATGATCCATAAGATAAGCCAAGCCCAGATCAGGCTCCTGGTATTCATCAGTTCTCCTCTTCATCCTCCTGAAAAAGTGATGTAGGATTCGCCTCTATATGCTGTGAATACCATTGGTTAATAAAGAAACTGCCTTGGACCTATAGTAGGGCAGAACAGATCTAGGTGGGGAAAACTAAACTGAATGCTGGGAGAAAGAAGGTGGAGTCAGGAGAAGACATGTAGCCATGCCAGAGAGAGAAGCCTGATAGAATTTTGCTGGTAAGTCACAGTCACGTGGTGATACACAGATTAATAGAATTTGGTTAAATTAAGATGTAAGAGCTAGCCAATAAGAAGCTAGAGCTGATAGGCCAAGCAGTGACTTAATTAAAACAGCTTCTTTGTCATTATTTCAGAGCTGAGCACCTGGGAACAAACAAGCTGGCTCCTACTACAAATTGGTGCTCCAATGTGTGCTAGCGAAATTTACATAAAACCTAAAGTGCTTGGAAAGGAATTCTAGACATGCCCACACCCACCCCACCACTCCACCACCCACACAAACAGAATTTAACCACATCTCTCCCTGCCTGGTTGTGACAGGCAGCATATTACAGCTCCTTCAAGAGAAAGGTCTTTCTGATTCAGCGGTAGCAACAAATAATAAAGCAAATCAAAACAAAACAAAGCAAAATATGTACAGTTTTGAAACAGTGGCTTCCTGTGCTGTGCTGCCAGCACAAATTCTGGCTCTTTCAGGAGACCAAGCATTCAAATGGGGTTTGTGAACAGAGTTATACAACTTGCTTAATGGTAACACAGACCTGCTGTGACATGACCCTGAATCTCGGGCAGATAGAATGGCTCTCAGAAGCAATGAAGGGGCCTCTGCCATGTTGGACTGGGTGGAGCCATAATACTAAGCAGCCATAGACCTAGCCAAGTTGTTTTGCATTTTAAGAAGCTGACTAGGACAAAAAAAGGGATTACAGATATATAATAGGACAGATTCAAACACAAAAAACTCTAAACAAGTCACAGTGCATTTAAAATATGTACATAGGTTTGGGAGAGAGAAGAAAAAGAGTAAAGAGAAAGTAAATGCAATATAAAAGAACACAAGCAGTCATAGATTAAAGGGGTAAAGATAATAAAACATTAAACTTGTAGAAAAAGTAATAGAGTAAGAAAAATAAGACATGTAAAGATAGAATATACATAGAGAGTCTGAATCATATGTTACTGTGATTTTTTAACTGTTAAAGAGTTACATAACAGAGACATTTCATGGTATGGACTGCTAAGTTAAACCCAAATAAAGATATCTTGACTTCAGAACTTGGGTCAAAGGATATGTTGCTAAAGGCTCTTCCTTTGATTCCTCAGAAGATGAGAATCCATGGATTTCTTCCAGACTAATGTGGTTTGATAGACCAAGACCCTGTGAAAGGCCACTTGTAAACACCTCCCAAAATACTTTGCCCAACAAAAAGCAGGAAACAGTTTGAAGAGAACTATGCCCAAGTTCCCTAAAAGATTGTTTATAAATGTTTATGTTTAAAGGGGGACATGATATAGATATGAATACTTTGAATTGGTATGAATATTGATTTACTGATACAAATTTAAGGTCAATTTTGTTATATATGTGTGTGTGTGTGTGTGTATACATATATCTATATATATTTCTGCTCTTGATGAAGGTATTGTGCTTGTGCAGCTCATTTAAAGATTTAATATATAATTAAGAAATACAGTTTAATAGATTGTCATATATAATAATCAAATTTATTGACATGTTAGTTAGATTTTCGAGATGTACAGAGATATATTTCAGATATATAGGTATTCTTCAACCACTCCAAAGAGCTACAGAATATGGCATTTAAAATGTTTTAATAAATTAGAACTTTTCATGACATGAGACACATCTGTTCCTGGCAGTACCAATTACTTCAAAAGGAAGATGGACATTCAAAGAGGCTCCTCATGGAGTTTGTTAGACATTTGGGTAAGAAATTCCTCTTGCCTGGATTGCTTGATGTTATGCTGTATGAGATAGACATGTGGGACCCATGAAAAAATTACTGCTGAAGTTGCTTAAAGAAAGTGAGATGGTCCTTCATGGTTCCTGCATCATAAAAGAATCTGCCAGTCATCATGCAGGATACAGAAGAAACTGACTGACAAACTGGCAGTTTCAAAGACAGAATTGTCTATAAAATTTCCTTCTTCATGAAAAAGCCTGCCAGAAACTATGCGACAGTAGGCTGAAGATGGGTGCCAGCAACATTGTAGAAGAACTTTGAGTGACTGTCCAGATAGTGAGATGCCTCTGTCATTTCTAGAGTTTTGGAAGTTGCTTATGATTCTCTGTTTACTTAGGTAATATTATATCCTTCTGGGGCCTTTGATTTAGTTGAAGAATAGATAGTAATAATATAGTTTTCCTTAGTTATGATAAAAGATAAAATAGATATAAATATGGTAATTGTAATTCTTGTTTGATACCTGTTTTGTTATATGTAATTTTTCTGTGTTAATATCTTTCTTTTTATTTAAACAGAAAAGAGGAGGTGATGTGTGATTCCCCTCTGTATGCTGTGAATACCATTGGTTAATAAAGAAATCTGCCTTGGCCTGTGATAGTGTAGAGTAGAGCTATGTGGGAAGAAAAATGACTAAATACCACAGAACTCACAATGTGAATATTATAAGCCAAAAATCTATGCCTTGCCCAAATCCATTTGTTGAATTCTTAACTACTAAGAGAATGTTTCTGTTAGGAGATGGGTCTTCTGGGAGGTTAAGCTTAGAAGTCCAAGAAGACCGTGGTATTCTTGCTCCCTCACTGAGTTGCTGAGTACACATCAAGGAAATGCCATGTGTAGTATGACTAATAAAAACCCAGAGACAGGTACATGTGGGTACTTGGTAACAGGGCAGCTCTCTGCTTTTACCAGAACTCAGATCCTCAGCAGATCCCATGGTGTGTTGATTCTGGACTTTGAAATATTGATCTATTTTGAATATACTATCTCCCCTCTAGCATCTGGGATAACTCAGGCTTTCTAAGGCACTGGCATAATTAAGTGTGCATTAAGTCTGAAGTCTCCCTTAATATATTACAAATCAAAGTATTAACAATTACTGGAACCAAACTAGAGTCCTCCTTAGAAAATGTTTAATGCTGGATAAGTAGGTAAGGGAATTAATGGAAGAATAGGCTCAGTGGAAACAGTGACCCCAGGCAAGAAGAATTTCAGTTGACACTACACTAGTCCTTACCTCACCTTCTGATTAACACATGTTTATTTCCTCAAAATCCTTAAAGGAGAAAAATGTTCTTGTTTCTTAGACACAATCTGAAGGCAAGAATGGCAGAGATGAGATTTCTGAGCTCCTTAGAAGGCAAACAATTCTTAAAGAAACAGTGGTGAAAATTCCTGTCCCCATGAATCAGTAGTTCAAGATACAGAAAAATAATAGGGATCCAAAATTTGTGGAGTTTCAAGAGTTAAGGGACATTTAGGGAACAAAGGAATGTGAAGAGAATCTCTATCAGATGTTCTAAGAACTGCAACACATCATTAGTATTATTTTTAACAATCAGGAACCTGATTCAGCTGACCATGGTGAGTGGTTCTGGGGGACATCAAATTTCTGGAAAGAAGACCCAACAGAAGCTGAAGTTGCACTAAAGACATAGTAGATGTGTCCCGATTGCCGTGTCTGATTCCAGACTCGCTCTTGAAAGTTCCTCTTAGGCCCACCTTCTTTTTCAAAAATATATGTGGTACTGCTACTTAAAAAATAATAAATATATTTAATATGTGTTCCTACCTCTTTAAAACAAAAAAGAGGGGGGTACTCGGGAGGCAGAGGGAGGTAGATATCTGTGAGTTTGAGGCCACTCTGGTCTACAGAGAGAGTCCCAGGACAGCTAGGGCTACACAGAGAAAAACCTATCTTGGAAAACAAAACAAACAAACAAAAACAGAAAGGAAATTTGCCAATTTAAAACTAAAGCACAAAATTTAATAATAAATAATTTGGGACATGGGTAGATGATTAAAACTTTAAAGCAATATTGTGCTTGGCAATGTTTAACACATAGAAAAAATAGTGAACATTTCATTGTTTTATTTTAAGATGCAAGACAATAAGACTGGAGATAGCATTTACGGAAGACTTGATTATGAGCTTGGTTTTTGAATATTTATGTTATTTAATTTTTATTTGTATTTACATGTGACTGAATGTGTGTATGTGCACTACATGCATGCAGGGGCCTGAGGAGGTCAGGAGAGTTACAGACAGTTGTGAGGTCATGTGGTGGCTGTGAATCAACTCTGGTCCTCTGCAAGTGTAATATGCAGTCTTAACTGCTGAGCCAGTTCTCTAGCCCTTAGAATGGGTTTTGAAGTTTGAGTATAATGTGAACTGACAAATAAGAATAGCTATAAATGCTACCACACAGGGCAGACATTGATTGAATACGAGTCAGAGTGTGAATACTTGGGAGATTCTAAGTCTTGTTTAAGGCACCATCATGTGTTGCAATTTCTTACATTTGCTCTTTTCTGTTCTGTATCCTAATTACCTAAGTCAGTATATTTTGATTGACATTTCTCTTTTCAGACCCATTTCATTTGCTATTAAATTCATGATCTCTTAAAGTGCCAAGAGGAAGAGGGAAAAATACAGTCTCTATTTTGGTTGCATATAAATATTTTCTGTTCTGTCCTTGTATCAAATGTGGCCCTCCATGTGTATCTCTGAGCCCTATAGGAGTCCCAGATGTTGTCTTGTACATGCTAAGTACTACCTATCAAATCCTGTCAACTTCTGAAATGCACAAGGTAGGAAGAACAACAACAAGGACAGTACCTTTTGCAAAACCAAGAACCTGATCCTCTTCTCTGTGAAAGCCAGGGGATTTCATATTGGCAGATAAAGGACTTTATGGCTTACACAGCCATGCTGAACTCCAGTGTAATGAAGGCACGCAGGTCAATTACCCATCTGTTTGTGTTTCTATTGCTGTGAATTACAGTATCCATTGCTGACAGCTCATTGGAGTGGAATGAAAATAAGACAATAATTCACCAAGTGAAACTGTGCAGAAAGGGCGAAAAGGCTATGATCTCATTCAGAAGTTCAGGCCTGTCTCTGTGATGGGTCATTTACACTCTGGAAGTGTACCTGGGGGAGAAAAGGGTGGGTTCTGTCTCCTTCAATGCAGGAATTAGGACATGCCAAAGATGTTCTGACAAGAGAAATGTGATTTGTTTGTGATGACCATCATCTAAGCTGTAGAATATTGGTGGTATAGATTTTTAAGTGAAAAAATAATGGTAGGTTACAGGAAAATATGACTGAATTATTTTACAACCAGGAATTTGTAATGAACCAGCATTCCTTGATAGGTTAAAACAAAACAAAACAAAATTTTGTGCCTTTGAAGTATAGAAGCAGTGATGAAGGATAACATAGGGGAAACATTTAACCTAATGACAAGATCTGAATTTCATTCAGTAGACTGACCTATCAAATGTCAAGTAGTAGGCTGAGTTATCATTACCTCATGCTTCACCCTTGCCTTTAAACTACTCTCATTGATATAATAATACATCCCAACCTTTTAACATAACATATTCATATAGAATGTTTCGGCCAAGTTTAAAATAACATGTCAATTCCAAAATGAGACAACAAGAAGCAACACATGAATCAATCAGTTTCTCTTGTCACAAGACCAACAGTCTTCCACAAAGAAGCACCAGAGGAAAGGAATCCTACTGAACCTTGTGTCTATCATAAGAAAGACATATCCCCTCTGCAAACCATTGAGATTAAGAAGTTGTCTGATGACACAGAAACTGAGTTTCTGCTGAATACGTTCTAACGAAAGACTGTACATATGGAAGAATTGAGTTGCTGCAATGTAGGCCATGTGTGAACGACTAAAAGGGTTACTATCTGGATCTCGAAGGAAAATGCTCACAACCTTCTATATTGATGACTATTAAGATTTGTTTCAAATTCCATGGTTTTACTTTGTATTCTTTCTTTTATTATGCAAATTTTATTATATATTATATCTCAGGCAGACTCTAGGATTGGTCGGCAAAGGACTCAATCAAATGTCCCTGGGAACTAATCATCAGTAAGGAAGATAATCAATGATGAATAAATAAAAATATAAAAGGTTGTATGTGACAGTATAGATTTGGAGAAGACATGATTCTAAATGACTATTTCAACTTGGAAAACAAGAACATAATCTAAAAAAAAACAACAAGAATCAAAATGTCAACATATCATAATGCAATTTCATGAAACTTCAAAATAAAAATTACTCTTGAAACCATACATAGGAAGAAATTTATTCAATTTTATTAAAGCTCCCTTTACAGAATTCATGACAAACCAAACGTGATATGCAGAAGGTTGATGATATTTGATTTTTGCATTAATGAATATCTCCAAATTCTAATCTTCTAATCTTACCCATTCCTCTTTGAAAGAAGACCTGAAAGACTGTCTACCTCTGTACCCTGCACATGTCAAGTTACTTTATCTTCAGATTTTACCTCCAGATTTTATTAATTATATGACCTTTGGAAAATAAAGAGGCTCAAGTTCCTTGATCATTGCTTCTCTCAGCAAATCTTTCTTTGTATAAAAATGGAACAAACTGTTTGATATCATGGTTGTACATAGAAAATAGCACTTGAGACTCAACTTGGTTAAATGTAAATCATACATTAATGAGGCTAAAATGAAGTTAAATAAGCAAAACTTTATAAAGTTACATGATATGAGTTGTTAAAAGACAGAATCTGTGTTTAACTATGTTGTGTTCCTGTCAGTGCTGTGCTTGCTGATGTTTTCTCTACAGATCACAGGCAGCCTCAGAAAGGCACTCTTCAAGATGCTAAAAATAACCTGTATATATCTGAAAATTTCCCAGAAACACTTATTGCATTATATTATGTGTGCTTATTATGTTCACATTCTTATTCTGAAAGATTGCCTGAAAATGAGAAGCACTCATCTTAAGCATATCTCTGTCATCTTGCACATTACTTGGAATTAAGAAATTACATTTGAATGAAGGTACATTTAGAAAGGCTATGTTTCACAGAAGACCATGGGTCTCTCTTCTTCACAGAGCATGACCCACTACTCTAGATTCAGCTCTCATAAGCAGAACTATATCTTCATCCTCAGAATTATAACTTGATACTTAAATCTACTTTAGCTTCATCTCAGTAGTTATAAATCCAAGTATTCATAAAGGGTTTTACTTAAAAAAAATACACAAGCTGAAAACATCATCTGAGAGCAACCGCTCTAAAGGACTGCCCATTTCTGTGCATATTTTGTTTTAGATTCATTTTCAAAATTTAAGATTCTTGAGGATACTTGTGCTTTTTTATTTCTTTTAATTCTTTCTAACTTAACAAGCACAGTGCTAGGTGCTAGAAGATATGGAAAAAATATAAAAACTTAATTTTGCCCTATAATGTCCTTTCAGCCTCTACTTTATGAAGCCAAGTGCTGTATTAGATGCCACAAGTGTGGAGAACATGATCGAGATATGCTGTCCAACTCCAGAAGCTCATGGTGGATGGTAGGATGAAATTAATCTATGCACAATGACCAGAAATACACATACATACACACACATGCTTAAGCGCGTGCGCACGCGCGCGCGTGCGCACACACACACACACACACACACACACACACACACACACACAGACATGCTTGAGCGCGTGCGCGCACACACACACACACACATACACACACACGAGTTACCGTGAAATTAAAAAGAAAAAAGCCCCTACTTTTTAAAAGCTGGAGCTTGTAATGGTTATCTAGGACGGAGGTAAACCTGAGTAGCATGCATACTACAGGATTTGCTAATGTGGATTCTTTGGACACACAGATTTGCACATGTATTCAACTTTATATACAATTGAGAAGGTTTATGTAGTTAATCCATCTCTTGAAACTCACTTTCACATTAGCACAATTTAGGCACTGAGACACCCCACAATAACAAAATGTGGTTTACAATATTTAATCCAATGTTTCAGTATCAGTACGCTGTTGTCAAATTACTGAATGGGGTTGAATGACTTCAAAATTCTAGTAGCTATGGCCACTATAGTCTATTACTAATTCTAGTAGCTATGGCCACTATAGTCTATTACTAATTCTAGTAGCTATGGCCACTATA
>JAQHUG010000059.1:7567714-7640566 GCA_028555095.1 Dicrostonyx torquatus
CACTATAGTCTATTACTAATTCTAGTAGCTATGGCCACTATAGTCTATTACTAATTCTAGTAGCTATGGCCACTATAGTCTATTACTTTTTCATGCTTCATGTTGACTAGACTCTGGCTACTCTCCAGATATCTTCCATTTAAAATTATGCTATAGGCATAATATATCTTAGAAATATGATATTTTCATGGCAAAGGAAAAGGAGTAAGAGTGAAACCAATTATCTTCATAGATGTGGCATGTACAATGTCTTTTTGTACTCTCTTGCCCAAAGCAAATCACCCAGTTAAGACTCTTTTCCTTTGAATGGTAAATCACGCACCCCATAGTACAGCAGTTTCTACCGTACAATGAACTGAAGAATATAGATTTCTCTTAAAAGAAGGAAACAAGATGGAAATCATGAAATCTATTAAAAAACACATATGATTTTGTAGCAAATCTTTATTTCTTAATTATCATGTGGTACAGTAATTTCACATTTATAAGGATATCAAAAGCACTATAAACAAAACAAAAACTTTTTTGAATAGCCATAGTAGATCTAGGCAGTATAGTGAAAAAGGGAAGGTAAATTGATGAATAGTTATATGTGGCATATCATTGCAATGGGATACTAACACAGTTATGAAAGAGAGGTATTAATATTTACTGTTAAATGCTGATGTATAAACATGTAAAGTGAAAGAATCTTGACTGAAAACCAGATACTCTGCAAGTCTAATTACTTGAAATATCCAGAATAGAAAAACCCATAGATAGAAAGCAAATTTTAGAGTTATAAAGAGAGAGTAAGATGAGGGATTACTGCTTAATAGGTATACAATTTTTGAGACATGAAAACTTTTTGTAATCTGTTATGAAAATTCCATAGCATGTGAGTATACTTAATGCTGTATCTTAAGTTGTATATGTCAAAAATGCCTATGATGTTAAATTCTATGTATTTTTTTTAACCACAGTTAAAAACCATAAATTTGCAGGTAATATAAATTTAAATTATTAGCATTTATTGAGCATCTACTGTGTGATAAATGTTATGCAGTTGATAAATCAACAATAACCAACCAAATTTGATGCTGGAAAGCTGACTAATACATTATGAGCACTTGCTACTCTTGGAGACTACCTAAGTTTGGTTTTCATCAAGTGGCTAGTAACTATCTGTTAGTCCAGCACACCCAATGTACTCTTCTTGTCTACCTGCATGGGCTTGGCTTACATGCACATACATACATAAATAAAAAACTAAAACATCTAAAAATATAACTCTTGGAGATGTAAGTAACAAGGGAGTGGCAACCCTATAATTGTGTATATAAGAGAATATGTGTGGTGTCCAAAGTATTGTAAATCAAAAGTGTTGTGTGAAATCTGCAGGAGGCGCTTATTTCCTAGGTAGAATGTTGGAATAAACAAGAACTGACTTAATCATTTTTTAAAGACAGCAATTGTTATGTCCATATTCAGTCAAAAACCAAATCACCTTGGCTGAGTTATTAAGGATTTGTCCATCCTGATGCTTTATTTCTGCCCAACCAATAAGACTGACAAGCTTTCTAATGCACATGATTGTTAAATAAACCAAATTATCACATAGACATTTTACCTATAAGGATTTTCATACAACATCTTTGACTACAGGTTTATTTGAAGGAAACAGTTCCATTTGACCACGGAACACATACGTAATCCCGTGGAACTCTCTGTGCCACATCACCACCATCCCAGAAGAGGTTACTTGCTCAGAATTCTATCCTCCTTCCTGCCTGAGTTTGAGTCTGATGTTCCTTACAGTTCCAGTAGCTCTTTCTGCAATTCCACATTCCTGGAGCATCCTGGGACGGAATGACCACCCTTTCTGAGGGCAATGTTCTTTTCTGCTCATAGATTGTTCTGAGTATACCTAAGGAAATCAGCTACACCTGTGCATACAAAGGTTGGCTGATCACTTTAGAACAATCATGGACTTTCTACTCAAAGTAGCATAATTTTAAGTGTTTATGATGCAGGAACAGATCAAAGTAAACTATAATTGCTTTATAAACAGTGTGCTTCTTATTTCTGTATCCGAGGTTGAGAAACACTGCTGTGAAATTTCAGATTCATAGTATTTGAGTAGACCTGGGCTCAACTTCCTGCCCTGCTACCTGTAAGGTACAGAACTTTGGTGAGTTTCCATTTTTACTAAAGAAAATGGATTTGTATTAAGCTCATGTGAGTTATTGATGAAAAGAAATTATCTCAGTTCTTGATATATAATAATTATCCAAGATGATAGCCATCATTAGTACCGCCTCATTTCCTTTAGTTGACAAATATTTATTTTCTAATTAAATTTAGAAAAATGCTGTGAGGCACATGTGTTATCATTTTCATTTTTGTAGATTAGACTATATAGGGAGATTGAAAATTTAAATTTACTAGTACAACATCTTGCAATCATCAACTCTACCCTATTAAGCCTTCCCATTTTATTTTCTTTTTGATTGATATATTCAATCTCCATCTAGACAATAACCCTTCTTCTTCTGACAAGTGAGAAAGCAGGAAAGTGGTCTATATAGGAAAATCAACATTTTGATACAGATGGTTTAGTGGAAGTCAGCACACTCATTTGTCACAAGATTCTACTATTGAACACACCTCGTAATCACAGAAAAGTAGAAACATGGACACTGGTTACTGCCTCCCATGCCACTGTTAATGAGACAAGAGTAGTACTGACTAGGATTCACTCTTTATGACCTTGGGATAAGTATCAATGAAGACTCACCCTAAAACTGTTCACCAGAACAGCCAGAGGGAGCAAGATCTTGATGTACTTCCCTGGGATCATAAGTGGAAAGTTGTTTCAGTGATGGGACTTTGGAGAAAAAGGGCTTTATGAAAAAAAAGTTGCTCATTCCTACCATCTTCACATCCCTGCCTTTTGTTCAAGGACTTTTCCCTTGAAGCTCTGATAAAGTGTTCTGATTATTCAGCATTTCACAAGAACAATAAAGTAAATTTAGAGCCCGGGGCACTGTGAACCTGTGGTGGCTGTGAGGTTCTAAAAATTCATGCATGTCTCTTTTGGACCAAGACATGAACCCTTGGCTGTTTCAGCCACAATGCCTTTGTTCTAGCGTCATAGACTCTAACATTCAGAAAATGGAAGCTCATTTCAAAACTTTCTTTTATAAGTTGCTTTGGTGACAGAATCTTAGAAGCTTGTACTAGAGAGTGGTTATTACTGTGGCAGGTCTGACCATGCCGTTTTTGGAGAAATGTGGAAGATCAAGGCATCAATTTAGGGAAGGAAGCATGGATTAATGAACCACATAACAGGAGTTTATAAGAGTAGAACTGAGAGATGGGAGGCCTAGTTCAAGCAATGTCAGATGCCAGCAACTGGGCTAGAGGCTAATCTTGTTCTATTTTGGTAAAGAATGTGGCAGTTTTCTATCTATGTCCTAAAAATTTGCTGGAGGCTAAGTTGAAAAGTAATAGACCAATTTTTATTTATTTATTTATTTATTTTTTACTTCTTAAAGTTTTTTGGTCTTGGTTTCCTCATTTCTACAGTAAGGAAAATAACACTTAGTGAGTACTTGGTGGTGCAGATAAGTGGTCTACCCTATAGAAACACAATGTCTGTGAAGAAACAGTATCACAAAAACTAAAGTCTAAGTTAAAATATTTCTTTCATTAACTTTGTCTCTGTTACTAACTGGATGATTTTGAAAATATTACAGCAGTGGAATTTTCACTGTTTAATGCAACAGAATATGTATTGAGGACACCTAGATTAACTTACAGGTGTTTATTCACTGTACTTCTAATGAGTATTTGGTATCAGCCAAGGAAATAGGCCATGGAGGATGCAAAGATAAGTAAAGCAAAGGCAGAGGTTACACACAAACATAGCAAGTACATGAGGAATAGAGGTCAAAGGCTGCCCTAACATTTCTGATGTCACCTAATATGCCAAGGGAAGAGCTGATGATGAAGTTCATTTTTTTTTCTCAGTTCAGACCTTTTCTTGAAATCAACTTTTGTTTAAGGGCAATAGACAAAGTTGTAACTTTGTCTAGAAATTAGGCAAACAAAGCAAGATGGCTTTCTCTGAAGAGGCAGCAAAATTAGACAGTATAGCAGTGCAGGAGGAAAGGAGAGATATCTCTAAGAGAAAATCTCAGTGATATGAATGTACACTTGGGGATCCTAGGTATGGCATGGTTTAAGTTGGGAGAAGGATTAAAAAATAAAGGTTACAAAAAACTTATTGTGTAAACTCATCAAAATTATAAGTAAAAAGCAAACAAAAATTTGAATGGAAATACCAAACAAAGGTGGATAATGCTGCTTCCAAAGTCAGATTTTCAAATGAATATCCCAGTGTGAGGTGTAGGATACATTCCCACAAACTGTTAGCTAGGGCAATGCCCTTGTCTGAGGTTGCCCACCCGAACTGGATAGTTGATACTATTTCTGAACATCTCCCCAAACCCCCACACATGAGCATACAAAGGATGCTTTCCATGCAAAGCAGTACAGTGCTGGCATCCCACAGATCATCAGCAGAAGGTCATCTGATTGACTATAATTCATTATCATATATTAGAAAACAGAAAAAAATATGGATTAATTAGCCTGTTAATTAATTAGGCTAATTAATTAAAATATTAATTAATTAGCCTGTTCATTCAGTCATCCTTTCATTCATTATTCACCCAAATCATGTTTTTTGAGCAATATTTATAATATTTATAAAGACTCCATAGATTGTCCTGGGATCAGAGAGAGAGACTGATTTTATAAAGGAGCAATTAAATGCTTTAATGGGGAGTCATATTAGTAAAATATTCTTCATGAAAAAAAATTGCAAAGAAGCATTCAAGGGCTTGAACAGAGAAGCAGTTACATTTGATGATTTTGAGACCACACTGGCTGCTGGAATGAGATGGGTCATCAAGTCTGATGAAAAGCTAGACAAGTTTCCTGGCCCTCCTCATCATGATCCAGCTTCACATACTGTGACCTTCACCCTCCTTCTATCCATTTTCCTCTATTACAAACAGAAGACGATAATAACTACACTCCCTTTTCACTGGGATTTAAAATAGAATATGTCATTGTTTCTAAGATGCCATTCATCATAGAACTTACCATTGTTTTATGTACACTTTGAAAAGAATATCTTGCCAATTAAACTGACAAACCATCAGTTTTAAGCAGCAATCCAACTGCAGAGATGATACAATCTGAAATCATGCAACTTAAGTCCTATGAAGACTAATCAAGAAGTCCAGCAAAACGTTGACCATTTCACATTTATAAATTCTCCCACACAGGAACCCATTTTCTCCTTTCCCTCAATTCACAGTAGACAGCATCATCTATCTATGTTAGATGATTCCAGTTATACACAAAATGCCAGTTACTCTTGAATGTTCAAGTTTGATCCTGCAATCACTTGCTAATGCCTAGAGCATCAATCTTTCTCTGTGTACAGAATGATCCTCATAACCAAATAAAGGTTTTGTTGATTCTGCATTAAAGGATAAAAAAAATCACTTGACACCACAATCCAGAATACTCCATGACTAAATGCAATAGTCCTGTGGAATTTGTATGAAAATTCATCATATTCAGAGTCTCACTATGTAAATGCAAGGAAATCTTTCTCCTTAATATTACATACACTTTCTTTTGCTCCATCCAATATTCGTTTTCCAGTTCTCTTCAGGTTTATACTAGCATCATTTTATACATTTCAACACTGTCTGGGTTTAAAACAAAAACATGCTTGTTTGTTGTTTGTGTGCATGTGTGCACAGGCATGCTTGAACATGGAGGCACATATGGAGGCCTGAATTTGAAGGTAGGATATATTTCTAATCTTAATCTCATTAACATATTATATTTTTAGACATTTATTTAACTTTGAATTTACTATTTCAGCTAGACAGGCGGGTCAGTGTGTCCTGGGTGTGTGTTTATGTATATGTTCCTTCATAGTCTAGGTCCTCAGCCTTGAACAGTTCCCCCACTGAACCATTTGACAAAAACATTCCTTACTTGGCGTTGTGATACTGAACTCTCTGATTCCTGCCTTCCTGAATAGCTACTACTTTCCTTTTCTCTTTCTGTCCTTCTCTCTCTGTCTCTCTCTCTCTCTCTCTTTTGTGTGTGTGTGTGTGTGTGTATAAATGTGTGTGTGTTTGCACATGATGCACACAACTAAATGGATTTGGATGTTGTCACCCAATATTGTTTGTTTCTTCCTAGATAGAGTCTCCTGGAATTTGTCTAATACACCAAACTAGAGCAAAAGGCCAAGTAAACCTAAGATTTCCTTTTGTGTTTGCCTCCCCACGATTGAAATTACAAGCATGTGAAATCGCATCAATCATTTTTGCTTATATATAGCTTCTCGAGATTGAACTCAAGTTCTTGTACTTAGAAAGCAAGCTCTTCTTACACTAAGTAATTCCACCAGCTCACATTTTCCCTTGCATTGTTCCTTCTTCTCCTGCTCTTCTTCTTTCTCCTTCCTCATCATCATATCTAACCATCCCAACCTGTGCATGTTAAACTTTCTGTGACTCAATAATAAATGTATTCCTTTTTTATAGTTATGTTTTCTCACAGTACAACCTTGTGCAATTTCAGTGTTTTTACATTAATTGACACCTTAACTTCCTTCTCTGACATTCTAAATACCCACTGTCCATCTTCACTTGTTTATTTAATAAATAAGTCAAATTTGAGTTCAACTTTAATTCCTCAAAACTCATTTAAAATATCCCTCATGCAGACTTGCTATGTACTTAAAGTGGCAAAACCATTATAAGGACTTATTCTGAACTTAGAGGTCACTTTTGATTCCTTTTTCTCTTTTATAAACTTTTTCTAGTCTATTTCCAAATATTGTCAGCATATTTTGGGAGGGCCTGGAACAAGGGGAGTAAATGTAAATTTTTCTTTTAACAATAAAAAATATGTCCATAAATTCTCTAACTACTCACTGCATTGTTTGTAACTATCACAGACACCATCTTTTCATACATCAATAGGTAACCTAGCCTCCAAATTACCGTCCTTGTACTGGCTTTCATCTTGAACAATCTTTTCTATCCGATAGCCACAGTGATCTATTTAAACTACAATCCAGATTAAGTTACTTTCCCTAAATTTACAATGGTTTATCAGTTTATCCATGCCAAATTTAAACAGAAACATTTTCTGTGACCTGCATTCTACAAAAACTGTTCCCATGTGCTCTCTGAGTGTGAGGAAAAGACATTCTTTGAATATTTGTTATTGTCTGTTTCCACTTTGTTCACACATAGAACATAAACTCTAAAACGACACAGAAAGCAGCTCATTCTATTCTTTCTTTCCAGTTGTTGAAACTGTATTTGAGACATAGTGGATGCTCAATTAAGATTGTTAAATGAATGTTTGAATTTCCAAATAGATAAAATTTGACACCGTCCACAATGTTCAGATAAATATTCTGTCTGCATTCATTTCCATATTACAGAGGCTGAGTGCTTTTATCTTTATACTTCACCAGATAGTAACTACATTAAATTACATCAGCATGTTGGTTAAACATGTGATGGGCTTCTTGAGATGAGAATCACAATATAAGAAGTTATCATTACACCATTATTCTTATTACTGGTAGTTTAGTTTTTGCTGAGGTGACTGCTAATAGCCTCTGATTCTTGTATCATCTTTTCACTCATTTTTAATCTCTGATTCCAACGCTATTTGAATTTTTTATCCCTGTCTCTTTGTACTCTGTTTCAGTGACCACTTTATGTTGCACCACATAGTGTGAAAAGTGTCCATTTCATCTTTAGTCTTCCCAAGTCAACTCCTGCAGTACCTCCCATCCCAGCCTTGTTCAAAGGAGTGAAGAGACAGACAGAAGAATGGAAAACTATATTATTTTGAGAAGGAGCCATGAGGTCAGTGAGTCCAAGTAAAAATACCAACTCAAAACCTTATTGAGCAAGATCAATGAAACTTAAGTTTTTTCACCTGAAAAATAAGGATATTATTTTTACCTTCTTCATGAGAACAATGTGAGAACTAAAAGCCCCAAATAATAAAGTAAGTGGAAATATTAATTCAAAATATCAAGAAACATGATATTTAACAAAAGAACATTGGTATGGTCCCCAAATGACTAAATACATAATAACTTTAGTTAGTACCGTCTCAGCTACCCTCAGTCCATATGATCTGACTGTGGCTGGCCTGAACTCTCTTCTGTGTCTCCACTCTATTTACGATTCCTCTTTGTGGAAGTGGAAGATGGAGTGAAATATTAAATAAATATTGAATAAATCCATGATGTATATATAGAAATACATACATATAATGTGTGCTTAACTCTATGGATTTCAAAGCACACACACCGAGGTAAAACTTGGTAGTCCAAGGAATGCATTAGTAGTGCCCAAGGAACCTCATTCATTCTCTTTTAGTCATTTGCACCACTTATCTTCTCGAAAGCTTCCACTTTCTCGTGTGTGTTTAAAACTATGTGATGTTTACGGTTTCGGACCAGTAGAGGAAGAGAATCATACAGCATGCATACATTTTGAATCTGGTTTCTTTTTCTTTCAGTGTTAGATCTGTGAGACGCTGCAAAAAACAGTAATTTCTCATTGCTGTATTGGAGCTTACAATATGAATGTATTTATTTTCTT
The DNA here is from genome assembly GCA_028555095.1 of Dicrostonyx torquatus. Classification (NCBI taxonomy): domain Eukaryota; kingdom Metazoa; phylum Chordata; class Mammalia; order Rodentia; family Cricetidae; genus Dicrostonyx; species Dicrostonyx torquatus. The sequence goes on from JAQHUG010000059.1 coordinate 7,576,426, forward strand.
GTGGCTGGACATACATTTTAATGGTTTCTATTTTTTATTTGCTATTTTGAATGAATTTGCTGCTAACATTCATGACTTTTTGTGAACTTGTACACATTTCTCTTGGCATATCCCTAGGAGCTGAAATTTCTGGGTCACAGCCAAAGGACATATGCAATTTTTAGTACGAATCATCAAGACTTTCCCAAAACGATTGCCATTAATTTACGCTTCACCCAGCAATGTGTGTAAGTGCCCATGCCTTTAGTTCTTATTTCTTGATACTGATACTGTCAGTCTTTTTCATTTGTGACACAGAGTGTTAGGCACTGGTATTAGATAATGATTTTTATATACATTCCTGGTAAGCAATCATCTTTTCAGATGCTCATTGCCTAGAGATTCTTGTCTGTGAAGTGAGACTTGCATCTGTGTTTTAGCCATTTCTTTTGCTAACCAGGCTAATTACTTATTAGAATATGCTATTATACGTATATTCTTCATACATTTTATATAATAACTTTTTTCATTCATTGCGTTGCTAACATTTACACTCTATTAATAGTATAATTTGTAAACAGAGTTTTAACATTAATATGTTCACATTTCAGTCTTTCTCTTTATACTGAGGTTCTCTAGAACTGCAATTTATTTAAATGTCATGAGATACTCTTCTGTCTTGTAAGAAAATACTTTGATTTCCTTTGACATCTATTGCTAAGACTCCTTTCCCTAGACAGAGGATATGAATAACCTCCTTTTCCTCCCTGAATCCACATAATGTTATATATTACTTTTAGCCTTCTTATTACAGTACATATTGCCTTGAATCACAGATGTTTGTCTGTCCATATTCTCCATAGCACCCCCACATTCTATTGACTCAATTATCTAAATGCTTCAGTGTCTTTTTATTGAACGCGGGTCATAATGCCTACTAAATATCTCTGTAATTGATCTGTTTCTCCATCTCATTTTCTGAACTCAATGGCCCATATTGTCAAAAATCTCATCTCCCTTTCTCGGCCAATACAGAGAAACAATAACTTTCCGAAATACAGCTCTCTTTGTGCAATACTTCTTTATAGTTTTCCAGGATGTCTACTTCTCTTAAATGTATGGTCAGGTTATCATATGAAACAGCAGCTGCATAGACTTTTAAACACTGTGTTTATGTCACCACTGAACTTTCTGTTTTAATCTCATAAGACTTTAATTTCCTTGAATGCTCCTTTATAAAGACTCTTCTGTTGGTTTCCATCTATGCCCTCCTTGCCTTCCTACTTATCCTTCAGATCTCATACCATGTATATTTCTCACAGAAATAATCCTCCACAAAACTCTCACAGTTTGCTGGCCCACCAGTGATGGTACATGCATTTAATCCCAGCACTCGGGAGGCAGAGGTAAGCGGATCTTTGTGAGTTTGAAGCTAGCCTGGTCTACAGAAACTAGTTCCAAGACAGGCACTTAAGCTACACAGAAACCCCATCTTAAAAAACCAAAAGAAAAACAAAAGAAGACAAAAAAACCCTCTCATAATCTGATATCATGACATCTTCTCTGTTAAAAATACACTACATTTTTTGCTGGTGTTTTCAGGCATCTCTGTGAAGAATAAATGTTTGTTTGAAGTGGAACTCATGTTACTGTTGATCTCCATTTCTCATATTGATTACCTTATTACTAAAATGATTTGTAAATAATATGTATATGTCCATATATATATATATATATGGTACACATATACACAAAGGTACATACATATATAAATATACTATGACATAATCTTATAGGTCATACTCCATAAATACATCATATTTAGTCATAGAATATATGCAGACATAAATATGTATATAGAAGCTATGGGAAAATATAGAATCAGATGTAAATACATTGACTTAAGCTCATCAGTGTTCAGACATGCAGTCTAATTTTGAATTTGAGCCAAATTTCAGTAAATATTTGATGAATCATCATTTTTGTATGAGTCAGCATCAGTCTTTAGAAAAGACTTAATTAAAAACCTTCTTCTTAAAATGACCCAACTCAACTGAACAATGCTTATATAATCTATACAGAATTTCTACCAAATATCTTCTTGTAATTCTTCACTAACAAGAAGCCACTACATCAGGAAGTAGCACACCCTATATTTGGGCAGGAATGCACCTTGAGCATGCCATTTGAGACTTGGTGTCTTGCTCAGTGATATAGATATCTCATGGGTGTGAAATCCTGGTTCTGATTCTTTGGGACCATAAAAAGAAGAAAGGTTCATTTTACAATGTGCTAAATCCAGGATACTATTAACTCCTTTGTACGACATTAAGCCTGGCACATTTTGTTCACATTAATGAAGATAACTATTTTCTGTAAGTAAGTGCATCAAATATATGCAGGCAAATCCTTTGTGCTTCAAGTAAACCTTCTTTCTTATTTTTTGAGACATTTCTTCAGACACTCCAGTTTCTCAATACCATTTTAAATATGAAATAATTGCATATGAATCTAATCCTCCAGCTGAGCTCGGATCAATCTAGGGAAAGGGACTGTCAATTTATTCCTGTAAGAAGAACAGTTTTCTAGTAATGGTACCCATGGGATTCCAGGTTTTAGATGGCAGGATCTTATACAGTAGGGTGTTGAAAGGGAAGAAACTTATTGGATATAGAGTTCTGTACATAATTTGAAAAAGAAAATGTGAGGGCATAGGTGAAAAATTATTGAACCTTAAGCTTTACTGGATTCACAGTTAATTAGACTCAGTGTCATGAAAACATCAAAATTGTCCTCGATAGTAACATCTGATTTGCCTTACTAAGATTATTATAAATTTAATTTACAGTTTTGTGTACCCTCAGCTTGCACATCAAGTGACAGCATACTCACTGTCATCCAGCTGCCTGGATTATAATCTTGAGTATCATTCCAAAGATTTCCTACAGATATCACCTGAACTAAGATGCTGAAAATTCTAGTACACCCAAGGCAAGTGGGCTATGCCTTGTTTCCATTTCCTTTTATGAACTCCTTATACCTATTATTTTCTTTAAAAGAGAATAATAATTTTTAAAGAATTTTTCTAAGTATCTGAGGTGTGTGTGTGTGTGTGTGTGTGAATTTGTTCAAATATTAAACCATTATATTGACATGAGTTTCTCCAGGATATATTTATTAAGGATTCCCAGTAACACTATTAAACCCTGCTTATACTATTTTCCAATTATTGTCTGTAACAAGTATGTGAATCACAGAATTGTCAAGATACCAGAACAGAGGAAAAGTTCTATTAGGCTGTATTAAGCTTTATGCCTGCCTTCAACTCAAGTTCTTCCCACTGATGTTCAAAATGATCTTTATCATATACTTTTTGAGAATGTCATAATTTTTGTCTCCACAAAGTTAAAGCATATGACATTTTTCTGACTGTAAAACTAATATGTGACCATTGAAGGGAAGTTGAAAAGGCAAGTAGAAACTTAAGATAGAATGTGATGTCACTCTCGAAAAGTACCCTTTTTTGACATCTCAGTATTTCCTTACAGAAGTACTTTTATTCTATATTGTCAAGATCAGCCATATCGAATAAGAAATCTTTCAGTTATTAATTAATGCCAAATCATTTTTTCTTATTCTAGAAAATTTTTTACAAATAACATCTCACTGCTAATAATATTTTAGAGATGTGACATAGTTCACTTTTACTTTACATGTGGAAAATTAAGATGGTTAAATAGTTTTTAAAATATATAAAGGAAAGGTAACGATGTAGTTGTATTATAGTCTCAAAACATAAAAGAATATATATATAGTTTATAATACAGACATTATTTGTACTCTTATCCTTATATCTTCCTACCTAAAATATTCTTTCGTCTCTCTGATACTGAAATAAATAAATTTACTATTCCAAATTTGACATATGCTAAATGAACAGAAACTTTTACAAAATTCAAAATATTTCTTCCATCATTCAATCTAATCCTCCCTGCCTAGTTCTGTTCTTCCCTGCCATAGGCTCAAAGCAGTTCTGTATTCACTAAAATACAATAAAAGCAACACACAGACAGAAGCACCACCCACATCAAATCCCCACAACAGTTACGGTATTAAAGGTCAGGTTCAAATATATGTTCCTACATACAGTCAATAGTGAGCATTGTTGATTTTTAACACTGCTAAAAATGTGTGTGTATATGTTTATTTAAAATTATAAGTCAGTCAATAAAGGAAGAAATTACAAAAAATAACACATCCTATAAAATATTCTTTTTCTTGAGATTTAAATGTCTGCAAAACATACTCTAAATCAAATCAATAAGGAAGAAATACAGATGATAAGATATAAAACTTTAATATATAGTAGGTCTGGAAATTCAGGGATCTATAAATAATACTGTTTAGACATTTTTATCAAAATAATCAGATAGAGCTCACACTTTCATATTTTTTATCTCAAAACTAATTAATAACCATGAGTTTTAAATCTCTGTTAAAATTCTTGTGTATCACATCACAGCTGTCTGATTTCCATATTTCAAATTTTCATTGTTTTCTGCCCCTCTTTCCCTTTTCTCCATGTGCCTCATCTTCCTCTTCCTCTCTGGACTGTTAGCACTTGCCCGCCTCCAGCATCGCCCCTTTAACCTCATCTTCCTCTTCCTCTCTGGACTGTTAGCACTTGCCTGCCTCCGGCACCGTCCCTTTCTCCTCATCTTCCTCTTCCTCTCTGGACTGTTAGCACCTGACCGCCTCCGCCATCGCCCCTTTAACCTCATCTTCCTCTTCCTCTCTGGACTGTTATTATTTTGCTCACCTCCTGCATCGCCCCTTTAACCTCATCTTCCTCTTCCTCTCTAGACTGTTAGCACTTGCCCGCCTCCGGCCTCTCCCCTTTAACCTCATCTTCCTCTTCCTCTCTGGACTGTTAGCATTTGCCCACCTCCAGGATCGCCCCTTTCTCCTCATCTTCATCTTCCTCTTCTTCTCTGGATTGTTATTATTTGCCCACCTCCAGGATCGCCCCTTTCTCCTCATCTTCATCTTCCTCTTCTTCTCTGGATTGTTATTATTTGCCCAACTCCAGCACCACCCCTTTCGCCTCAGTTTCCTACCTTGAAGGTGCAGTTTGCTTTCCGTGCTTTGCAGGAGGACGGAACTCACAGAGTCCAGATTGTCATAGCTGTTACAGCCCAAAGGCCCAGTGCGTGTCTCTGTGACCTAGAGGGAACATTAAGTGAGAAAAGTGTTAGATACAGTACTGGTCTATAGCAGATCCTAGAGTGATTCCACACCTGACAAGTCTCCAGAATGTGTGCACTGGGCCTGGAACTGTGTATGGCTCAGACTAAGCAGACTGGACAGCAAGTATGATCAAACAAACACACAGATGGAGTCCATAATGTCCACTATTGACCACCAGCTCTCACTTCATGAGGTCACACTAAGTGTTGTATGAGCAAATACATTAGCACACAATGATACAGTTCTAAAGCTCAGGTTCAGAATCAGAAAAAAACTATCATTAGTTCCAAGCTGGGCCATATTTGCTGTGTGACATAAGACAGCCACTTAACTCCTCTAAGTGTCAGCAAACTCAATCTATCTTTGTCTTCCAGGGAGGCTGTAGGACACATGTGAAGACTCTAAGTGTCTGGCACAGGAAGTGTTCAAAATAGCCAGTTGATTACAAAATACCTCTATAAATTGCAATACATACACAGGCACTATTATCGAGCAAGAAAAGTACTACTGTCTCCATTTTTCAGAAGAAAGTTCAGCAGTAACAAAAATCAGTGAAAATGCAGGGTTAAAAAAAATCTGGATTCTATTGTGTATTTGTGACTTTGTCTTCCAAGGTTCTAGGTGGTAACAAAAAGGAATATCTATTTAAAACATGCTTGAATTGAAGGGTTTATCCCTTTACTCACCATTCTTGGGAGTGGTGCTAGAGTTTGTGTTCAACTCTAAATGCACAGCCTCCACTAAGGGAAAGTCCACTTGTGGGAAAGCCAAACATAACTTCTCTGTCATTTTCCACAAGGATAGCCCTACTCAAGTGTCTTTCCCTTCCTTGGCGTCCAGTTCCCATCTGTGTAAAGTTAGCAACACTCTTACATAAAGAGGTAAAGATATTAAAAATTCAAACTATTATCATTATGTGTGTATTTGCACCTGTATACTTGTGCATGATTTTCCAGTGGGACCATACATCCCAGAGAATGAATACAGATGCCCGAGGGCAACTTCGCGGAGCTTGTCTTCTCCTTTCAACTCTACAAGGGGAGTGGGCATAAACTCAGGCCGTCAGGTCGCCAGGTGACCAGTAAGTACCTTTACTTGTTGAGCCACCTTGCAAACCCAAGGGGTCATAATTTTTTATGTACTTTGTATTTAGGATACAGTGAATCAATTAATGATAATTGCACTTATAGAAAAATATAATTCCTTCCTTTTGTGCCAAATAACAGAGTACTTCTTATTGAGTAAGACTTAACACCGCTAACTTATTTTACTATAGATACCCTATATGGGTCTGAGGCTGACTTTCAAAATACCTGACAGTGAGGCAAACTATAGTGATTTGAGTCCTGAGACAGTGGTAAGAAATGGCAAAAACTGTCCAGAGCCAAATTGAGTGGAGAAGCCAGGGTTAGTGTAAAAATGGCTCTTTGAGAGGCTTCAGTGCAATTTTTCTGCGAAATCCCTCCTCAAGAGGTGGGTTACACATTCCAGGATGCTCAGAAAAAGATTATATCCTGACATCGCTTCAATATCTCAATTCTTCACCCCATCTAGGGCCAGAGAACAATTTGGTAATAATGAAAACCAGACCTTTGCAGCTTCCCGGCTCTGATGGCTTCATAAAGATCTTTTTCCCGATTTCAAGCTCCTTAACAGCATAATCCCCCAAACATAGCTGTTTTCTTTTTAATAAGCTGGTTGTTTGTCAGTCTGATTTATTTCTCACCTTACTACATTTATCCCCAGCCATGCCCTCCTACCCTCCAAGGTTTATCTTCTAGTGATCAATATCTGATTCCAGTTGCCAGAGTCTAACTTGAGCTTTCCCTGTGTCCCGTTTCCCTGGAGATGTCTTAGGGATTCTTAATAGAAGGCAAGATTCACATTTTATTCAGAAGTTAGAATGAAGATATAGAAGCAAATTACAGGAGTAATCTAGTTTAAGAAAATTTAGGACAGGAAAAAAAATCCTCTAACGAATTAATCCTTTATTTCAAGAATGTCCTCCCACACTTTCTTTATAGAGGTCATCTCTAAACTCACTGTACTGGAAATAAATCTTAAATTTCCTGTACTCTAAGCCACTGACTTTAAATTCAATGCTTCTATATCCAACATGTCTGATTGACTTTGAATCAGTTAAAATTGAATCAGCTTACAAATGGACAATCTTGGTAGACATAGTCAAGTGTTCAGTAATCACATGTGACTAAAGGCTACTTTGTGGTCAGCACAGAGATGCTTTCTGTATATCACACCTCTGAATGTTCTATTGGGAGGTGTTGGTGCAAAACAACGTGGCTCACTGAGCAGTGTGCCTAAGTGTTCACTTGTGTAAATAAAGATTTATCGGGACACAATCACACATACCTGTATATGCAATGTCCATGAATGTTTTTATGTGTTTGTGACATTCCTGAGAAGTGGCAACCAAAAGCCTCCAGACCGGAAATATTTACTACCACCATTTTGAGAAAATGTTTCCTGATTTCCAGGTTAGAGAGTAGCATTTTAGTTCCTATTAGGATATTTTCACAAATATATCTGAGAAAAAAATGGTTAAAACTGTGGAGCTCAGCTTTGTAATCTAGAAACTAAGTGATGAGAATGGATAAAAATCATAAAGACTTTACAAACTGATCATTAATGCTCACTAATCTTATTCTATGATCTTGGAGAAATTATTTACTCTAAAACTCAATCTCATCAATTGGAGTGGTGAGTGGATAGCCATTCACTCTCTCTCACTCCCTCACACACACATACATGCATGTGCACACACATACACACACGTACAGACACACACAAACAGACACATGCATACACAAGACCAAGTGATTTAACAGAGACTGATAGTGCTGTGAATAATTCCGCAACAGCCATAGCCAGAATATATTAATAAGTCAGTACATAGGTCACCCTAATGAAAATATTCATTTTGTCAGAGATCAGTTTGCAGTATCCATCAGAGTGGTTGGCTGGGGGAAAATGAGGTTCATTTGTTGATGTGAAACAAAGACTTGTTTGTTATCTGCTCTCAGAATGTCATATCATGGCTCTGTTGAATTGAGAATCGAAGTGGACCTTCAAGCCATACCTTGATCGCTCCAGTTGATATCTGGATCTCATGGAGCCTTCTCATGGTGCCATCACGGTCGACAAAATAGGATGATGCAAGCTGGTGCAAAGCTTCAACACTCTGAGTGGCATTCCCTGACTTCCGGTCAAGGCGACTTTTGTCCATGTACATGGTCAAAGCTTCCTCTCCTGAACGGGGAAGGGGAGAAGATCAGAAAGCTTGCCCTAGTTTCAGTGTGGGAGGAGGGGTTCCAGAATTTGGATCCTGAAAATAGGCTTAATCTCCAACCAACCTGTCCAAATAACCTTCATCTATAAAATCAAGGAAACAGTGCAAAAGATCAAAGGCAGAGTTTGCTGTAGATTCCAATTGAGCAATGGCCAATAAATAAGGTTCAGCCCAGAGTTCATTACCAAGTAATCCTGTTTATACTTCTCAAGAGTGTTGTCTAATCTGATAAAGTCTGCTATTTCTATGAAAATTCTTGATAAATCTAGTATAGATATTCTTTCCTTGTTTCTTCTGTTTCCTCAACACAATTTAATTCTTCATTTTTCTCTTCTCTACTCTTTCCAATCATTTTTTCATCCATATATTTTTCTCCTCCAAGCAACCCTTTTTAGACAGACAAATGACAGGTTAATGATACAGATAGATAAGCAGGCATGCAAAAAGAGAGTGGATAGCAAAATGCTTGGATTTATGTGGGAGAAGAGATCGAATTGACAGAGAACTTTTAGATGACTGGTGAATGTGTAGAGGAATTAAGGTGTGGATGAAATACATCTTACAAACATAGAAATATGATGGTATAAATTTATAAAATTCTTCTATGAGTTTTCCTAGAAATTAATGTAAAGATTCATAACACTAGCAAGCTATAATGGTATTGGCTATACCTACCTGTTTCAGTGGAAGTTGTGAAGGAATCTCTAAATGTGGCCAATAAGTAGACATGGTTGCCACACTCTGCCTCCATTCTCCACTGAGATAACACAATTATATTTCTCAATTTATTAGCTCCCCCCATAACTCACCAACAATTATGAAAAAGAGACAAAAAAACCAAACAAACCACCACCACAACAAAATATCCTTTGGGATTATAAGCAAGAATAAATTAGGTAATGTGAGAAAGGAATTGAGAACTATCTTTAGTTCATCTTAGCACTTGAAAGTCAATTAGCATTGGGCTCTGATCTCAGTTCAATGGTAGACCATGTTCTAATAGTGCAACCCCTAAATTCAATCTTCCATCACCGTACAGAGAAAGTGACAGAAGGAAGATGAGGAGAGGGAAGTGAAGAGGGGAGGAAGGATAGGAGAGTGGGAAAACAAAGAAAACAAAGACACAAAGGTAGTCAGGTGTGGTGAGGCACACCTTTATCACAGCACTCAAGAGGAGGCAGAGGTAAGTGCATCTCTTAGTTTAAAGGAAGAGTGAGCTCCAGGCCAGTCAGAGCCATATAGTGAGAGCTTGTCTCAAAACAAACAAAAAAGTAGAAAAAATTAAAACCGAACAAAGATATAAAGGTTGGAGAGAGGTTGGGCAAACAGTGCAAATGAAGAGGACAGGAAGGAGTAGATACGATCATATTTCATTTGCATATATGTCTATCAAAATGGCAGATTTTTTAAAAATAAAATAAAAATAATTATTAAAAGTTAAGTTAGTTGATTAATAGTAGTTGTTATATATGCAGATGCTAGGACTAGCCTACCTTAATTGGAACTAGGTATTATCCTTAGCCTTCAGATCCTTCCTGTGCAAAATAGTGAAACAAGCTGTATCTACTTCATAGGGTTGTCAGGAGGACTAAATCTATTAAGAGAAATGCTTAGATCTTGCATGACAAACAGCAAATATTGTGCTTTAATTAAGTACAATTTATTATTAATTATAATGATTTGATAATTTTAGGTTACCTATGATATAGAATTTACCATTACATATAATCAATAAAATAAAATATTTAGAGAATGAACCCCCACAGTATACTATGAGACATAAACCTGGTATCTAGGACAATTGGAATGTTTTTAGAATACTGATGGCTTTTTGAGTTGAAGAAAGAAAAGGCAATTTACTTTCCGGAGGAGTTTGCCCTCTTTCTCTCCTAAAGGTTTGATTTTTGTCTTACCTGGCCTTCCAGGACAGCTCTAATGTCAGTTTCTCTTGCCAGTCCTATACTTGGCATACACAAAGATACCCCTTATAACTGCTTAGAAATTACCTCCAATGTCAAAGAGGAGAGATCATTTGTCTTTAATGCACCATAGATGGTACATTCAGCTCAACTCCTGTGGCTGTGCCAGGAATTTCCCTGTTTGGGGACTTTGACAGTTGTCACAAACACAAACAGGTAAAACATTGAGCTGTGCTAAGGAATAACACAAAAAGATTTAGTGTAAAAATTTAACATTTCTCATTAGTACTTCTTTTATTGATACCATGTTGACATGATACTATTCTTTAATAACATTTTTAAAAAATGTATTACTAAATGAATTTCCATCTTTTTTTCTTTTTCTTTCAAAAATGTAGTCTTGAGAAGTGTATCTGATTTATTCTAGCCCCTGAATAACTGATTAGGATAGAGCTGGGATGTAGCTCAGTGGCTAAGTATTTGCTTAGCAAATACCATCTCTCTGAAGGAGGGTTTTTTTAATATATAAATGGAAGAAAGCATTAAAAGAGAGAAGAGAGGAAGGAAAGGAAGAGGAAATATCAGGAGTTGGTTAAAAGGAGAAGTAAAAAATGAGAAATAATGGGTGATTTACTTTGTTACTAGTGCTTAAAGGCACAGAGATGGACTAGCCAGACCTGAACGAATTAAAACTCTGAGAGAATTTGAAAGGGTCTATATGGCTCACATTTGGGCTTACATTCTATACTTATTATCGAGAGATGGTTCCAGCAGACAGCAGCTTGATGTCATTCACATATTCCAGATGAATCACTAAGGCAAAATGACATATAGACAGGAATGCAAACCAGTATGGAACACCTCAGTAGATAACATGGGTGACAAGTCCTGAGAAGCTGGCCTCTTCAGCTGTGCATCCACTCCTCAAGAAAGCATGCCTCACTTTATCTTAATATTGATGTTGCTGACCTACAAAATGAACCCCTTTACCTCACTGTCAAGAACTCTGCTCTGACAAGTGTAACCCTCTTTTTCTCATTGCTGACTCTTCTGCTGTGTTAAATGAACCCATGTTTCTTCACTTTACTTTTCTATCCTGCATAATATTCACCCATTCCTCTTGTTCTTATATTATCAACTTTTGGAATCTATCTTTCTGTCTCCCACTCCTTACCCTACCTGGCTTGATAATATTTCCACTTATGCCCACAATTATCTTTATTTCTGCAACACAGTACCTGTCTCATTCTTTAGGGATTTCTGAAGTGACAGCCTATTCTCTCCACTAGAGCAGAAATACTGTGAGATTGGAGCTCTTCTAATAGTTCCTTGCTGTTCCCACTTAGCACAATGTGCACATGGATTATGTACTTACAAATATTGATAAGAATATCTATGAATAAATATGGATGAATCCCAGCTCAACAGTGCTTCTTTATTGACCTATCTTCCTCAGCAACCAGACCAAAATCTCCCAGATGAAGGTGATACTAGAATATAAGCCAAGACTTGACTGAATTTCTAGCAAGACACATATCTTTGCATTTCCTCATGAATCCCAAGTTTCTGTAGGACAATACGGAATGCTAGTATTCTCTTTAATCTTGGAAAGTTCTAGTTTAGAGATGACTTTACATCCAATAGCACTTTGAGATTCAGGTTCAGTAGGTGGTGGGGAGAGGAAATGTGAATCACCCAATTCATCTTTCTAATGTTCCCAATACTTCTCCTAAGGTACAACAGAGAACAGATGTTCAGTTATCATTTGACAGGTAAATGGATGAACAGAGGATGGATGTGCGGACAGATGATTGGATAAATGGATGCATCAATAAATGGGCAGAGAAGTGTATGGTAAGTGAATTCTAGGAGTTAAGGCCATGAGTCAGTGGAAATAAATATTCTACATGTCAGCTCAGACTCTCTTTGGAGCCTACGGAACAGAAGGTGAACCAAGCCGGTTCCCTCTGGACTTAGAGCTGGCAGAAGCAAACTTTAGATCAAGAGGGGTTAATGGACTTCTTGCTGCATTATTAAGATTTAATTTCATGTATATTAAAAGAATGTGCTGTTTGGAGCTTCATTCCCACTTGGGCATTTCTGCAAATTTCCTCTTCACCCCACACAGGCCTTTCTCCGGTCTTCCAGTCCTCCAGCATCATTGCCTAACTCTCTTCAGCATCTTTCCTCAGAGGGACAAAGCAAGACTCAAACACACAGAGGGTGGAAAAAGCCGAGAGCTTGTACTTCTGCCTTTTCATCACTAGAAGATACAGTCTGGGATACAGACTGAGGAGACTGTACACAGGGATGTTATATCATCTCTCATCCTTTCTTTAATTACTATGTGGTTTTATTATCAGTCTTTTTCTCAGCCAAATTAAATTTTTTTGGGTGTGCAGTGTAGGGAGTACCAAGTACACTCACAAAGAAAACACAAAAGTCTAAGCAGACTAAGGCCTCATGGATAAAAGATGGGGATGCAGTACATGCATGTCCATACATGTAAAAGCTCACATACAAGCCTATATGCATCTATCATACCTGTATGTATATGAGACTATACATACAGGTATGATATAGATACACCAAGAGGTAGTCACTAAAGTCAAGGCTTGGGAAACATCCATGTGTACCTTTTAAACAGCTGTGCACATATTCCAAGCATGTATGGAAACTTAATCAGGCACATCCCACAGATAACCAGTCTACTTTGACCCAAAACATGATTTTCAGAGGGACTAAGGAAAATTATTATAATCTAATTCAAGACACAGAATTTGTCTCTAAACTACCCTCCATCCACTCATTCACATCAAGTGTTTTTGTGAATTTAACAGTTTCCATTAAAATTTAAAGAACAGTGGAAATGCCTTAGTTGTTGGACCCTTCCCCAGCTCTAATGTGTGCTTCCCACTCCCTGTCCTTCCTGTTTCCCTAAAGTGCTTAGCAAATGCTCTTCTTGTCCTGTACATGACAGTTCAAAGCTCATCTTTTGTTATTTAATTATGCCTTTAGGAACTTACTTGACGCCTCAAAAGGTTTATCAAAGCATCTATTCTCTGTGAATACAGTGTTCCTAGGGAGAAAAAAAACCTATAATAAATAATATTTCTTCACTTCTTTCTCTAGAGATTGGGAAAGTGACACCCCGACAGAAAAGTGAGTTTCTGGCGACTGACAGGAAAGTGAGTTTCTGGCGACTGACAGGATATAGTTTCCATCACAGATTTCCTGAGTTCGTTAGCCCCATTAAATAATAGCAGTAATGATACTGTCAGCAACAGCAATAATTTGTTAGGTGCCAGTATGATAAACATTTTCTTCTCTTCAGTCTGTGCCACTGTTTGATAAGACTTTTAATACATACATTTGTTTTTAATCCTCACAATATGTGTTAGGACAGAACTATTATTACAGCTCGGTATGAAGAGGAAACTGAGGCATAGGGAACTGATTATCTGCACAAGTGGCATTAAACTGATAAAAAAAAATATGCTGTAGAACTGCAAATTAGGCCATCTCATTCTGAATCTTATCCTTTTTCTTTAAAACGCCCTCCTAACCTCGTCCCCCTGAGTGCATTAGGAGGCCCTTAAGAAATACTTTTCCAAGCATAAATGAATGAGTGAATGAGTGAAATGATGACATGGGTTCTCCCAGTTTCTAAGTCACAGCATTTGATCAACAGTGAATCTCTTTCTCCTCCTTGCTCAGCGACTTCACAGTGAGGCCTGAGAGAACACTAAAGGATTGCTGTCCAACACCAGATTTCAATCCAATGCTTGCATATTTTATAGCATTGTGTTGTAAAAATAGGAGAGGAACAAGGCTCTGTGAATAATTTACCACCTTGCCTTGAAGCAATTAAAAATATATTTCATGGAGGAAAAAACGTCTTTTGTTACTTGGGGTTTCCAGGGACTGAGACCAAAGCACAACTTTTTCCCAAGTAAAGTAGGAGTTGGGAGTCATTCACAGGAAAGTGTAGAGGTGAGTATCACACTCTACAGAGATCACCTTGTTTTCACTTTACAATCACGTATATTTTATACTACTGATTTCACATGGAAAGTCCTACTTAATTTAATATCTAATTAACAAGAGGCATAAACAATTGTTGATCAGTTGGCTGTTGGAGTGGATAGGTAGTTTGATGAGTGACTAAGTTGGTTAAAGAGACAATTGATATTCAATTTTTTTTTTAAAAAAAAATATGCCTGCTTTATGTTAGGAAACCTTAACGTTTTGATTTAGCTGTGTTACTAATTAGCTCTAACTCCTCCAGGGCCTGATTTTATTTTTTTAAACTAGAAGCAGGTATTAGGATTTAAATTGTAGTTTTGAGAAATACAGACATTATAAAAAGCCTAAACTGAAACTATCCTCATTAATTAGTGGCTAAAATAATTCTAACTGTGAATGATTTTTTTCCAGACAAAATCATCACCCATATTCCCCAGGTTATCAAATTACTGATTTTCCATTCATCAAACTGTATACAAGTGTTCTTGGACATGCCTCAGCAAGCGAAGTGCTTGCTGTGTCAGAATGAGGATCTAAGTTTGGATTCCCAGAACCTATGTAAATAGGTAGGCGTGCGAGCACATGCCAATAATCTAAGGAAACAGAAAGAAGCTCAAGCCTATGGCGACTTCCTGCGTCCATGGGTACACACACATGCATGCATGTATGTCCACTGCACAATGCTGTACCTATGAACGTGTACATGCTCACAAATTAATCTTGTATAGTTAGCTTAGAAAGCACTGCCACCCGTATCAAGCCACTTCCCACTGAATTAATGTGCCACTGCTCTCATGAGGCTAATCCTGAATATCCCAAAGGAAAAGACCCCTGCTGCAATCCTACCTCGGTCTGTCCAACAACACATTAAATTCTTTTGCCTGACAAGGTCCATAACTAAACGCACTTCAGCAGCTCTACACAGGTGATGGTGCACGAGGATTTTCAAAAAGCGCTGTGAACTTAGCTACTGAAGAAAAAAAGAAAAGAAAAGAGAAAGAAACCACCTTTGTGCTTGAGGGATATGAAATGATGCATTCAGGCAAGACACATAACCTAAATGCCCCAGTTTACACCAGTTCCCATGTTCCCATTGCCCTTCCATTGGTTCCATTCTACTCCCTTTCCTCATTCTCTCACAGATGGATTGCCCTAGAAGAGAATATGGGTAAGGCTGAGGAGAGCAAAGCAATTGGCCTACTTTCCTGTTAACCTGTTCCAAGCCCACAAAAGATGCATATGATAGTCCAGTTATATAATGCTAACCTCAAATATCACCCTTTAATATCGACTTAAACAAAAGACATTAGCTAGAAATGCCCAACATTTAATTTTCTTGAGGTGAGATCCTACTGCAGAAGAATGATGACAATGATCACATGAAGCATCCCTAACAAATAGTATTTCCATAAGAGTTAATACTTGCAAACTAGACTTTATATAGATGTGGATTGTCTCTTCAGACATGACCCAGCAGCCAAGGCAACTGGCATCTCTGGAAATACATGGTTAGGGGTGACATAGAATGGAATACAGTCTAATATGTCTTGACTCTCACAGCATCCCATCCTCCTGTCAACCTGGACACAAAACAATAGAATCTTGGCCCAGTAGCTGCTGACCTACCTCCCAATGTAGCAGAGATGAGCAGGTGGGTGCCGTATTTTTTGATGATGGTATCAATGAACTGCTGAGTAGTTGGTCTTCTGCCAAGCAGACGGATGCTCCTTTGAAACTCTGGCATGAGGGGCACTGGATGGCGGACCAGGTCTCTCCTCTCTATGGCTGTGTTCCTCACCTTCCAACGGGCAAACTCCCTAGGTAGGAAAAATGAGCAACATTCTTCAGCTTTCATTTGTAGCATAAACCAAAGACCACTCATCCATTCATGCAGGTATCTCTTCCACATGAAACAGTGTCTACTGTTGCACTTTTTATGTATTTTTTGCTGTGGGAGCTCCTTCAGCTCCTTCAGCCCTTTTTCACATTGTATCTCACCATGTACCCAAGTTAGGATGGAATTCACACTATAGCCCTGGCAGCTGCCGAACTCATGATCTTCCTAGCTTCACAGCTCAAGTACTCGATTGACAGCTGTGTTCTCAGCTCTACAATTGCTTTTTATATTTGCTATGTGACACTTTGCTTTAGAAAATGCAACTATAATCCTCAAGTGTGTATTGAGAAGCACTGTAATCATTAAAATATTTAATCGAGCCACAGACAGGCCCTGGAGTTTCTTGGTAAAATTAATAAAAATAAATGAACAGACTGAGTTAAATGAAATAATAGTCATGATCCACAGGTAATATAATGATTGAGATGACCATTTCCATGCATTATTGTCAACAAAAGTAGCAATCTCATTCTTTTAATTATTACAGTTCTTCTGTAAGAGCAGATTACTATCCATCTCTGATTCCTTTTGGATGAATTAGATCTCCAATCCCACCTACTTATTTGTCAGTCACTCTCACTAGATTGCTAATGCATTAAACAAATAGAAATTTCTCAGCTAATCCCAGACTCACACACTAATCATAAGGCAGGATTTAAAATAAATCTTGAAGGAGGAATGAAGAAGCAAGTGGATGAAAATATGTAAGGGCAGCAGGAAGAGAGGTAATTGAGGGAGGCTGGTACAGAAACAAAGGACAGAATCTAAGCACAAAACTACCAGTCACCCAAGTCATTTCACAAAGTAAGCATTAGGCCCAGAATTCATGGGAATGGTGTGCTTTAATGTGAGTTCACAGAATGCATACTATTGAAAAGAAACCAAGCAATTATATGAATATCATATGGAGAAAATATGAATCTCTGCTCTCAATGAATGAGGAATTGATCAACACAGAGAAGCACTGAATGTAAGGACACAAGGATTGTTCAATCTACTGCAAATTCTGTGCTACAACAATGGACTAAGCATTTGACTTCTCTGTATCTCATTCTTCATCTATAAAATTCAACACACGCTATTTCTTACTGCTGGTATCAGGAGACTATGAAAGATGGTGTGAAAATGTCTTTTGAAAATACAGGACATTAATGTGAAACATTGTTTTATTACTTTTTTTCTAGTGATGGTGTACCAGAATTATTTTATTACTTTATCTCCACAAAAATTCCCCTGCATGTACTTGTAAATCATTAAAGGCATATTCATAATGAATTTGAAAGATGCAAACTAGGACACAAAACAGAAGCTTAATAAGATTTGGTCTAAGTTTCTTTTGAGCTAATAGAACTTAAACCATTTTTTACTAATGATGCAGGTTGCCTGGAATGACCATCTACCTAGCCTGTCTTGGTTACAGACACTGGATCCCTTGAGATAAATACAATAGCCAAGTGGCTATTTGATCGGGAAAAGTTCTCTCTCTCTCTCTCTCTCTCTCTCTCTCTCTCTCTCTCTCTCTCTCTAGTATAGGAGCAATAGACAAAGACAGAGTAAGAGAAAGCAGAAAAATATGAGAATCAGGCTGGAATAAGATTTGATAATTCACTGGTAGTATCTGAGTCTTGGCTTATAGAAACTTGCGTTTGGAAAAAGTTTTGAAAACAAAATACATCTATGACCTGAACAGTTATGATTCATATATATATATATATATATATATAAATGATTGCTGTCTATGATTCTGAATACAGGTCAAATTCCAAGACAACATGAGGCATCATAGACAGGTATGCAAGTCAATCAAATGTAATCAACAAACCACTAAAGAATACCTATGGTCACACTACAGTGCCTGTCCTAAGGAAGCTACAGATCATCAGAGAAAGTATAGCACTTGTAGACTGTTGTAAGTTAATTTGTACAGGACAAACTATGAAGAATTTGAGTACCATGCCTTTGAGGAACAGATTTGAGAGGAAGGTATGTGGCTACTCTATTTTGAAGTTTACATGTGGTGTTGTTCAATGTAAATGCAGTCCAAAACATTATCCATGTGGAGAAAAGGACATGAACAAAGGCAGTGATCAAAGTAATTAGAATAAATAGAAGCACTAGAGTAGAAGGGTAGTAGAATGGCGGGATGACATGAGGAGACGATACAACAGGAGGACTACCCAGGTCTAGGGAAGAGTGAGGAGAGCCAGTAACAAAGTAAGGGAATAAGTTACATTTTTATCCCAGTGAGTCCTAGACTCAGCAATATTGCTTATACTAAAGAATATGCAAAACATAGAATATTGCTTCATGATTAGATCATAGAATCCCAGAATCTTCTATCTTCTTCACTCTCTGTCATGTCATATATATATTTATTCACAACCACAATGTAAGAAGTTCATGGAGAGAGATAACAAGAACCTCAGCACAAGAGAAGGTTCCATTTAACAGTTTATGACAGCCTTAGATCTTGAAAGGAAAAGGGGAAAAGGAAAGGAAAGGAAAAGAGTCTTACTGTTAGTCATCTGCATAAACTGGCAAACTGATCTTTACCAGCACAGTTAGAGAATGATTGAAGCTGTATGAGCTACCCGCCCAGCTTGCTAAACAACAGTAAGATGAAATTGCAGTCTTGGTCACTAAATTGTAAATGAACCCACTAAAGCATTGATGATCAATATGAAGTAAGGTGAGTCACAGTCTGTATCTGACAAGAGAGTTTTTCTTCAGTAGCTTATGCTTTAAACTTATAAATGCATTTCAGAAACCAATCACATGTTGATCCGCATGTACATGTTTATTTAGAACTTATCTGTGGACTGCTTTTTCATGTGAACTTTCCTTTATGCCTCAAAATGAATATTTATCTACATATAAGATGCTAAGCTAACTTCCTGAGGGTCACTCAGCTAGTTTGTTTAAAGCAAGCTGATAATGTAACTAAACTGACCTCTTAGTCATGCTTTCATGTAAATATGAAGAGAATATATGGAGAGAACCAATGTTGACATAGAAGACTAAGTGTGGAGGCCCAAAAATGTGAGCTTATTCCACCTTGTCTGAAAGTCAGAGACTTTTAGCTTATTCAAAGTTGCTGACAACCATGGCTATGCACCCTGACATAGGGTGTGGTTATTTGGTGGTTTGGACATTAAGGTGGCCCATAGATGTAGATTCACTCCACCCTGATCAAAGGTCAGGGAATTCAAGCATACTTATGATCCTTTCTTTGAAATAAGAGGTTGACCTATGGAGTGGATGTCTTCAGGATACTTGGTCCTGGGTGGGTTCATTGCCTAAGCTTTTCTCAAGAAATAATAACAG
Organism: Dicrostonyx torquatus; assembly: GCA_028555095.1. Lineage (NCBI taxonomy): Eukaryota > Metazoa > Chordata > Mammalia > Rodentia > Cricetidae > Dicrostonyx > Dicrostonyx torquatus. The sequence continues at coordinate 7,596,125 of JAQHUG010000059.1, forward strand.
GATGTCTCAAGTATTGGAGCAAGTAACTGTTCTGGTTGTCCTTTGTCAGTCTTTTGCCTTCTTATTTTTGTATTGGGGTATAAACGTGTATGGAAATTAAACATGGATAAACACAGAGCTCAGAATTCAGTATGCAGCAGACACTGAGTGGCCCTCCCAGTATGCTCCATTATCTCTGTGTTTCTTTGTTATCTTTGTTGCTTCTACCTAACGTTTCTAATCCTTATGACTCAATAATGGAACATGCAAACCCACCACAGTTAGGATCACAATTCCCAACAACTAATTTCACACTTACTGAACAACAAAGCAAGATTAATTTATTCTTTAACAGCCTCCATATTATCTGAGACACTCATCCAGGGCACACCATGGATGTTTCTTCTAAGTAAACAAGAAGGAAGCCAATATCGAATTCCCAACTAAACTTTCATGGAGTAGAAATAAGACTTGTAAGGAGAAAAGGCACATGAGATCCCAAATATATTTCCAGGTCCACTTAAAAAACTTGTATACAGAACTGAAAAGATAGCTCAGCTGTCAAGAGAGCTTACTGCTGTTTCAGAGGATAAGAGTTTGATTATTTATTCCTATTAACAACTCAAAAAGGCCTGTCATTCCAGCTCTAGAGCAAACCGATGCCACTAGCCTCCATAGACATTAGCACTTGTGTACACACCCATAACTGTATGCATGAATATGCATACACATGTACATAATTAGATAATTACATGCATACACATGTACATAATTAGAATGTTACAAATAATACAAAAATGAATCTACAAAGGGAGGAAGAAGAGAAGGAACTAGGTTCATGTGTGGACTCCCTGCTCAGCACCACAGACAGAGCCCCTGGCCTTTAATAGGAGGGGAGCTTGACTAGCTGCTGAGCAAAATTTATAAACTGTCATTTGTTTCTCTAATCATATTTGAATAAAGGGATCCAAAAGGAAAGGTCCTTGGTATAGTCTGTTGACAGAAAAGAAAATGAATGGAGGGTCTCCAGAAATTCTGGGAAAGTTGAAGCTTCGAATGAAAGAAAATTTGGCCATACAAAGGGGAGGGGATTTCAGAAAGCATGTTACTTTTGCAAATATGGAAGATAATGAGAAGGGATAGAGTATATAAAAAGAGAATTGAGTGTGTATCCATATAAATATCAAGGAGGAAAGAGAGACATCAACAATAGTATCACATGACTTCTGTGAGATGGATCTCTCATGAGGCTGTAGTCATTCCAACACAGGGCTGGGAAATATTTGGTACCCAGTTAATACATGCAGTTACTGTCAGAACTCTTCATCTATCTATGTATCTATGTATGTATGTATGTATGTATGTATGTATGTATGTATGTATCTATCTATCTATCTATCTATCTATCTATCTATCTATCTATCTATCTATCTATCTATCTTTCTGTCTGTATGTGTGTTGTGTGAGTGTCCATGTATGAAACTGTTAAACTGTTAGTCACTGCTGTAAATTTCAGTCTACAACATGCATTTTGTATGCGTGTTGGCTGTGTATACACGGGCCTTTGTGAGCACACACTTGTGAATGTGGATGTTTGTGTGTAGGCTAGAGGGCACTGCCAGGTGTCTTTTTCAGTCACACTTCTACTTACTTTTTAGTCAGTGCTTCTCACTTAACCTATAGCTTACTGATTTAGCTAGATTGTTGACTTGAAAACTCCAGGAATCCAACATGACACTCTGTACTGGAACAACAGATTCAAATCACCGCATATTCTTTTTTAATTACATACTGAAGATCTCAACCTAGGTCTTCATAATATTATGGAAATGTTAAGCTCTAACTCATGCTTCCCATCACACCAACATAGTTACTTTCAAAAAGTACATTTTATTATTATTATTATTATTATTATTATTATTATTATTATTAGTGTGTGTGTGTGCATGGAGGCACATTTGAGGTAGTGAATACTTTCCTTCTACTGTGTGTGTCTTGGGAGTTGAACGCAGGACATAAAGGTTAACACCAAGTACCTTTAGCTGGGATACAAACTATTATGTCATAGGCAATAACACAGACTAAATGTATTTAGAGAATGGTTTAGGCAGCTCTATAGCAATTTTAGGGATGCTTTGCCCAATACTCTAACGAGAACTAGATTCTAAAGTTGTATATACTTTGGCAAAATGAATTCCAGTAAGTAAATTCCATACCACCTAGGTCTTATACATTCTTATACATACAGTTGTAAAGTAAGTAAGTTATGCATCCATGATTTTAGTGCCTGTCATTATTTCAGCTGCTAAGTTTAAGAAGTAAATAATACTGAATTTTACAAAGATTCATTTTAAGACAACGTATAGGCCGGGTGGTGGTGGTGCACGCTTTTAATCCTAGCAGTTGAGAGGCAGAGAGGCATGTGGGTCTCTGTGAGTTCAAGGCCAGTCTGGTCTACAAGAGCTAGTTCTATAACAGGCTCCAAAGCTACAGCAAAACCCTGACTCGAAAAACAAAACAAAACATAAAAGAAAACCTATATTCTTGTGAGAACCGATACTTCCTAAAAAAAAAAATCATGTTAGCAGAGTCAACAACAGTTCAGGCAAATAAGAAAAAGAAGAGAATGAGTTGTCTGAGAGTTCTATACTGGGGCTGAAATAGGCCTTTCTCATTAGAAAAGCTATTTGAAGGAAATGAGAAGCCATGGAGCCATCTGGTGGTGGAAGAATGATCTTCAGTGAAAGACAAGTGGGTGCAAAGATCCTGAGGTAGGAGCAGGATTGCCTAGTGGAGTACCATCAAGGATGGAGGCAGAAATGAAGGGAAGGGGTAAGATGAATGGCTGATTACAGAGAAGCAAACAACATCCATATGTGGGATTGGAAGGGATAGATATTGAAATGCCCTGTTAAACTTGGCAAAAAGTTAAAATGGACTCTACCACAGAGCTATATTTTCAGTCCTCATTATAAATTCTAAGTCATATAAAATGCTAAGAGACTGTTTTAAGCCAATTCAATCTGATTGTGTTTGAAGGAAAGGAGTTAGGGAAGTGTTTTCTGAAAAGGCCCAGATTTAAATTTATTAGGTATCACAGAAAACCACTCAAATTTATTCTTGTGGTTTGAAGCAGCTACAGGTAATATGTAAACAAGTAAATGTAGCTATATTATAATAAAATAATATTTACAAACTTTAAGTGGTAGACTAGATCATGCCTGTGGAGAGTGTAAATCCTTCTTTTGAAAGCTTCATTTTGATCCCATTCATAGAAAATAGCAAATTCAATTTGCCCAATTCATGGATTGGAAAATGGAATGTCAAAAGGCTTAAATTAAACCCAAGAAGAGAGAAAGCATGAGACTAGAATGATTTAATCAGAGCCTGAGGTTCATGACTCCAGGTGCAGTGACTTCCTATGTACCATGCCACCTGAGAACAAGTAAGATAAAATAATCTGAAGCAAGGAAGAAATGTGGCCTATGTGCTCTGCTGACCCTGGAACAATTTCATGTAAGTGCTCAGTGAATTGAGAACAACATAAAATAGATCTTTTCTTGTGAGCCCACAGAGCAAGCAAATCCCCCTGGAGGAGAAAGAAGAACCTACCATGACACAGGATGGGCAGAATATGCTTATGCCCAATTAAGCATCCCAGCAGGGTGGTTGAACCAATTAGACTGAGATTTAAAAAAGGATTCTGGATGGAAGGCATGAAGTGACTACTGCAAGATCCATCCCACTAGGAGAACTGAAAGCCAGAGAGTGAATGATGACAAGAATAGTACATGGAGGGAGATCAGAATCTCAGGTGCAGGACTTAAGAGGCTGAAAGAAAACTGTAAGATCAAAGCTTTCATTTAAACTAAGCATTTCCTTTATAGGCAAACCCTTCATGCTCTTTAATAACTCTCTGCTTTTGTATTCTCTCTCTCTCTCTCTCTCTCTCTCTCTCTCTCTCTCTCTCTCTCTCTCTCTCTCTCTCAAAATGATACTTTGAATGTGTGTTGCACTGAAGTGGGAGAGATGATTATAATATAGGCAGGAATCAGGTTCTGTACAGAGATGTTTTCCTCCCACACAGCCATGCTTTTATCTGGTACACAAAACTTACTGAGTTAGAATACCTGCAGCCCCGACTCCTTCACTTGAGGGGATGAAGGTAGAAATTCTGGGCTTTGCAATCTGACTGTGGCACCTACTGTTTACAGTCTATAAAATGTAAATGGTACCCAAGTGGGATGTATTTAACTGGTTCTAAATCATAAAGCACAGTGCCCGATGTGGTCAGCCCTCAATAAAATGATAATGTAAAGTTACTTCAATATTACCATTGGTGTGATTATATAAGAGGCTCCAACAGGAATTTAAGTGGTTATGGGTAAACGGTGGGAGGGAAGAGAGAACAAATTATAATTTTCTCCATAAATTTACCAATAGACAGAATTTGGGGAAAAGGTAGGATTTCATAGCTGTGAAATATATTAAAGATGGGAAGTCTGACTATAAGAATTACTTTCTTCAGGTCTATTTCCAAATGTATACAATGAAGAATCAAACCACACAGCCCCAAAAAATGCCCCATTAAAAGTCAATAAGGCAGCTGGAGAGATGGCTCAGAGGGTAAAAGCGCTTCTGTTGCTAATGCAGAGGAGTCAAGTTCAATTTCCAGGACTCACATGGAGGGTTATAATCATTTAGAACTCCAGTTCTAGGGGCTCTGATGCCCCTCCATGGCCTTCAGAGGCATCAGGTATACATGTGGTGCATAGACATACATGCAGATAAAACAAATACACAAAATAGAAATAAATAAGTCTTTCCAAATTTTTATAAATTTCACTGAAGTAATATGGGAAAGCATCATGTAAATTGAAACAGACTACAAAAGGAGAGTTGGCATCTGCAGATATTAAGTATTATTATTTTAATAAGAAATAATGTCATGTTCCTTTTGATTCTTTGTCTGGAAAATGAAATGGAAAAGAGGTTCTGACTCTATTAGAATCACAAGTCATTGAAACCACTGTAATCTCCAAAATAGGGAAAGAGTTAATCTGCATTTGATATAAAGGGTTTCATATTTGCTAATTGCATCTAATAATATAGTAGACATAGTTCAGAGTTATTTTTCAAAAGCATACATACTTTATCACTTTTAAAATGCATAAAAGGAGACAGGAAGTTTAATAAGTGGGCAAAAGTACTTGCTGGGCAGGCATGATGAACAGAGCTTAATCTTTAGGTAAATGCACACACACACACACACACACACACACACACACCTTTTCTACACCACACAACACTATACCTCACAGAAAACTCCAAGACTGTGGAGGGGAGAGGCAGAATAATTGCTGGGACATTCTGGCTAGCTTGTCTAGCTGAAGTAGTTCAGTGAGAAACCGTGTCTCAAGAGAATAAAGCAGAACGTGATATAGCAGGATGCCTGATATACTCCTTTGACCTCCAAGCGGGCGTGAGTGAACAGGCATGCACATTATACCCCCCCCACACACACACACGTGGGTATACATAGCACACACAAGTAATAATAATAATATAGAAATCTAGAGTAAATAGGAAAAAAATCAATAGAAAAGGCAGTCTGGATTAGAATAGCACATCAGAGTGATTCTATGAAATCTCAAACACTTGAGGAGGGTGAACTACCAATATTTTTGAGCACTGCTATGTTCAAAAGACACAAGCAAATCACAGCCAAGAGGAAGGAAACCAAGAAGATGGCAACATGGCTATTGCTTAATGTATCTGAGGAATGTAGGTTCTCTGGGTTCATGGTAAGTCACACGTACCTGCTATGATTTCCCATGGAGGCAAACACAGTAGATTCTGAGTGATGTCCTCAAAACAAACCCTGTGGAGAGTCTGACTGACTCTAGGCAGCCTGATATCTATGTGAAAGCAACACTCGGTGAAGTGACTGCATGAGGGTCAAACCCATTAGAATGTAGGTATGCACTTCTCTGTGATTTTGAATTCATCCAAGAAAACATCTTAGAATATTTTATAGACACTTTACGTCCAATAAATGTTTGTTGGAACCATGATTGATTGCAGTTGCAGGATGTTTGCGTTTATTTATTCTTGGATGGCTTATCGTTTTGGTTGCATTAACTAATCACTTGGAAATGGAATAAAAAGAAGCCTCAGAGTTTTGGTGTGATGGAGAAGATCTCTGAGACTGCTTCAGATAATGTTAGCAGCAAATTATCCCCAGAGATGAGCAAGGGAAATCATAGAGAAGAGGGGAAAGGAGACAAAATCATCGCACTGAGAAGAAAAGCAAAGGCATTTCTCTTGCCTGCTGTTCCCATTCTCTCCCACAGATCCCCAGCCAGCTCAAGGAAAGGTGAACCCAAGGGCACATGTGAAGTAGAAATGATGCATTTTAACGAGCAAGGGTGTCAGTGCCAAATCCCCTGCCTGCATTCATGCCCTAGAATGTAAGAGGGAGGGCAGTTGAGGAGCCATGGCATCCAAGTGAATCTTTCAGAGCATTCTGACTCTGAAAGGGCAAAAGGAGAAAAGCAAGCAGAAAAGAAAAAAGCAAATGGAAAGAAAGACCTGTCTCAGAAATTGTGATTATGGAAGTGCTGTTTTCATTACTGGTAAGGACATTAACTTAAATATAAAGAAGAAAATAATGTTTGCTTAAAATTTGCATTTCTCTTTTCCAAAGTATGTTCACTTAAGTAATTTGATATTTTTAAAATTAAATGTGCACATTCATATGTTCTACAACATAGATGTGGAGGCCATAGGACAGCTTGCAGCAGTTGGCTTTCTCCCCCACTGTGTGTATTCTGAGTATAGAACTCAGGTCTTCAGGTTTGGTGGCAAGCATCTTATTCTTTTGAGCCATCTCACTAGCACAAATTATGATAATTTGATTCTTGTACTATGTACAGCACAGGCCCGTAAGGAAACAAGAGTTGGAGAAGTGAGAATGGCCAATCCAGGGAACGCGTCAATGAATGGAACTTTCCTTCTGATTGAAGAACAAAACAAAACAACAAAAAATAAGAACAAAAAAACAGCAATAAAAACAACAACAACAAAAACTTAAGAAGCAAAATAACAGAACCATGAAGAGCACACACGAGATGACACAAATTTCTTATGAATGGATCATTCCCAGAAACATAAGTGGAATTCTCCATGCCATAACAAGTAAACAAAAGGACATGTAGAGGTGATGGGAGTTAATATTGGGGAAGGCAGCTTAAAGCTGACTTGCTTTGTTTCATACTGGCATTTGCTGTGAAGCCCCAGTGTACTTGCCCCAACCCCTTTCTGTTTTTCCCTAGAGAATCAAAACATGAGGGTGGGAGAGAATTTAAAGTAACCATCCAAGGGAATTGACATCATTTCACTATGGATAAAATCTCCACACAAAAAGAGAAGGGGTTGTCTCAAATTCACAGCATCATCCGTGGCACAAAGGGTGAGATGGAGACAGATCAGAGAGGTTCCTGATTTCAAATTCTGCATGTCCCACCCTAAAAACAGTGCTTCATTCCATTACGGAGATTTATGGGATCTGTAGAGGACCCAGTCCTTGACAACTCTTCATAACCATTTATGTCCTATTCTCAGGAATCTGTAAAATAGAAAAGAGAGTTGATCCAACCATAGACAAAAATACTGAGTCCCAGTGAACTGAAGCTCTGCTTGGCAAGTCTGTGCTAGAATATGGCTGGGAATTGATGTTCTGAATGTCCTGGTCTCTTCTCCACTGAATTCAAGTATCAAGGAAGGAGAGAATTGACTTTCCCAATTGTGTCAGCACAAAGACTGTGTTATGGGGCAAAAGCAAGTAGGTAGAGCAGGACAGATGGTTCTGCTGGCAAAGGGCTTACATGATGACCTAAGCGCTATTCCCAAACACCCATGTGAAAAATCACATGAAATAGCATAACCATCTAATCCCAGTACTCAACTCAAGGTTCAGAGAGACTGTGACTCAATCATACAAAATGGAAAGTGGCTGGAGAAGACACCCAGAAATGATGATTGACTTTTATCTAACATTAATGTGTGTGCACAGACACCCACACTCATGTGCATACATTTACACAAACCAGTTCCTATAACACACCACACACACACACACACACAGAGAGAGAGAGAGAGAGAGAGAGAGAGAGAGAGAGAGAGAGAGAGCGCAGATGCTTCCTGCCTTATGTGTCTGAACAGAGGTCTTCTCCCAAAGGTGCTTTGACAATGGGGAATGAGCACAGATTTTACAGCTACACAAAACTGCCTGAAGACGCAGCATGAAACTGTTCATTAGCTAAGAAATTGTGTGCACCTCTCTCCTCACCATCATCAAGCTTCTTCATCAGTGCAGTAGAAATATCAGAACTTACCTTGCAGGGTTGCTGGAATTTTTAAACATAATGAATAAAATTAATCTGGCAGTAGTAGTTACTCAATAAATGTTAGCTCTTTATCCTTTGGCAAGGCACTCTAAAAGAGGAGTTTGTCGCATAACACATAACTTTTAATGGGCATTTTAAATGATCTTAGTATGCTCATGGGCTCCAGGGATTACACAAACTGCATATAAATAAAATATTTAAAATTCTGTTTACTCGATTTGTCTCTCCACTGATTTCCAAAGCATCTATTGTGAAAGCATGACTCATAACTAAATATAGATAACAAAAGTTTGGAGCAGCAATTATTTTCCAATTATCACAGATTCCATTAAACATTGCAATTATATGAGATTTCTTTTTCAGATCACAAAATTTGAGAGCTCTGAGGGACCACAGAGAATGTCTCCATCATTCCATCAATCTTAAGATGGAAATATGAAGACTCAGAGACAGGAAATTTTCCCAGAGACACTCAACTGTTAGCAGAAAACCTGGTCTGAAAAAATAACACGTCTTGTTTGTTCAGGTCTCTTTTCATTTCCCTTGCCTACAGTCTATCTTCTTAGAAGAAAAGCAAACTTTCCCCACAGCATGTACTACTACACCTAATTATCATCTTCTTTCTTAGTAAAATGTTTTAAGGTCAAGAAGTATTTCTGCCAGAAAATACTGGTAGTAGCTGCCTCCAAATACAGATCCTCATCTATGTCTCTCTCTTTGGTTTTCTTAAATAGAAACCATCTATTTAAACTAGACAAGAAAGACATGTTTTCTTCAGCTCATTCTATAGATAGCCTGTATGTTTCTGGTCCTTTACTGGGAATTTTTTCCCCCAAAGTAATCCCTTGTTTCTAAAAAAGAAAAAAAATGAAAACTTTAGGACTACAGCAAATTAGAAAACAAAGCTATTTCATTACATAGAGCCATACTGAAGCAATTTTGTGCTTTTTCCATTGTTTTGGTTGCAGTCGAATTGTTAGTTTTGAGACAAATTTCACTATGGTGCCCAAGCTGGTGTTAAACACAGGATCCATCTACCTTAGCCACTAAAGAGATAAAATTATATTGGCCCAATTTTAAAACCAAACAGGTCATTCAAATACACACAGAGGTGTATAAAACCCAGTGACAAAAACATCCAGGTAACAACCATAGGAGCAATGCCCCATGCCTCTGCAATAGACTTCATAATGTGATGATCAAGTAATGAGATTGACATTGGATAAAAGATGAGGCTAGAACACTACCACAGGAGCATCTGAAGCATTCTCATGGGTATCTGATTTTCTGAACACCAACCACATTGAAAATAATGACACTATTCATTCTCCTAATTAGCAAAATCAGATTAGTTATACTTCACAAGAATATAGCTCCCAGGTCTGGAATATGAATGGCCATAAATAACTGACAGAACCTCAAAGCCCTGATCAAGAAAGCACACTCTGTCTGTCAAGCCTGAGAAGAGTAGAATAGTAGGCTTGGTGGAACCCAGGAAAGCCCTGTCTTGAAAGCTGCTCAAGAATTTACAAGGATGATTGATATATATACTTATGGGTATAATTCATAATCATAAGGTGGTTAGAAAGTGTCAGTGACTCTGTCCTTACTGTGAATTGCAGTAAGGGCACGGGATGTATATTGGACATTAAGATTTGTCTTGTGAATGCTCAGGAAGACTGAAAACATGCCAGTGTGAAATTCATAGTTGCTATGACCACTGACATATGTGTTAGTTTCACACATACCAAGATGATAGGCAACTGTTCAGGAGGGATTGCCTCTTCATCTTTTTCCACTTCAGCAACGGGATGATATTCTAAAAGATGTTGGGAAAAACCACCAAAAAAATTACAATGAACCTGAATCTTACTCCATTCTTTCTTCAGAAGCATAAATAAATGTTGCCCTACAGAAAATTATTTTTCAGTTTTTATTCTTTCTTCAAATGTCCTTCTGAACTACTAATAACAAATTATTCGTGCTAAACATAAAAGCATTGTGATGGCTATATCCTACAAAGGCCATTGTCTGCAAGATCACAAGGTATGTTTTCCACAAAATAATAGTCAGTTTTCTTCTTCTCGGTTTCCCTGACTTTCCTTGTTTCTGTCTCTCACATAGATATACAAATAAACACATCTCCCTCTCCTCCCCTTTCCTTTTCTCTTCACAAGAATATGGCTCCCAAGTCTGAAATACAAATGACCTTAAATAACTCTCTCCCTCTCTGTCTTTATGTGTTTCTGTCTTTATGTCTTTCAGACTTTCTGTTTCTCTGTCTCTGTCACTACCCTCCCTCTCTCTCACACACACACCTTTATTTTCTATACTTACATATTGTATTCATGCTCAAAAATACATATTATGCAATTGATAGAGGTTGATATGGGCCAGGCACTTTGTGTTATTAGTCTTAAGAGTCACGGGAGCTATTTATGATCATGATACTCACTATATAGAAGAAATTCAGTGTTCAGATGCCAATCAAACTCTGACTTACAATATGCATAACAGATCTGATTTAGGATTACTTTCAACTCAGGATTTTTTCTACCAAGCAAATTGCCTGTTATGAATCTGAAGTTATGAAGGTTTCGTGTGGACATTCCTAACCTATTATATATTTCTTACTTAGTTATTATTTTGGCAAAGTTGTCAATACTTTTGACCTCTTTAAAAGCTGCAATATGACATGAGTAATCTATGACAACTCTGGACTGTGAGCAAAAACAGTGCAAATTGAGCACTTACTCTGATGTGGAATGCAGAGTGTGTGTCAACATAAATATGGTACAATTCTTTGATGGAGTTTAATTTCCCATTTGTAAAATGGAGAGGTAAACTTGATTGATGGCCTTGAAACTTTTGACCCAGAAATCTATCCTTCCATATAATTGAATAAGAGACAGCTGTTAAATATGGTTTCTATTTTGATGCTGGGGCTGTGAATATAGATAAACAACTTGAATTTTGCTGGGGAATGCCAACCAAATAGGACAATGAAATACAAATATACTTTTTTTGTGAATGGAAATAGCTGCAGGACCCTATCTTTCCCTTTGATACGCTACTCTGTGGGAGAAGGAGAACAATCTCAGAGCTGTTTGACTCAGGTTCTATTCACGCTTCTATAGGGTAATTTTCCTTACCCTCCTCAACAGAATGCAGTAAAGCACACTTTAAAACACAAAAGTAAGAATTCCTCAAAACTTCGCCACTCGTTCTCAGGATCAGATTCTCCAACCAGCTCCCAGGTGTCTTTATATAAAGGAAAACTGAATACAACCTTCATAGTTTCTTCTGCTATAGACAAACATCACACCTCGTTCTCACACTCAATTCCACTATTGTAGCTGGAGCTCACTCCTGCAGGACACTTTCCCCAGCTCTTGATCTCCCAGAACCACAAAACATACCATGTTGTTTACAACAATAAAGTCATGACACTATAGAGTAAATTCAAGAGTAAAGAATTACGGACTGTATCTATTTGGGATTTTTTTCTCCACTCCTAACACTGCCTGAGGTCTATAAAACACCCAATAAGCAATCCTTAAATAAACTAAGGCAGTGCCAATAGGCTTAGAAATGGATCTTCTCTCCTTCCCAGCATGCAGTGGCCCATGTTCCCAGGAACTCCCCACATTCAAATCGTTTCACAGCCAACACTGTGCCCCCTGGTGCCTGGCATGTTACTAAGGACTCTGCTTCCAAATTGCTAAAATCTTCAGTGACTTCCTGTTTCTATTTATTACCTCACCCTGTTTCACATGTAGGCAGGGGTGGCAATTAAATATTCAGAAGTGAGGAACTTTGAAATTAAACCTTAACACCTTAATGCTTTCATTTTTTTTTCCTTTTCCAATCAGTGGCATGTCTAATATGGCCTAAGACATGCAGGAAATGTGCCTTGTGGAATTGAATAAAGCAAGTTCTTTGCCAAGACATACAGAAGCACAAATGCTACCCACCTGGTCCCTTGCTTCCTCCATGATAATGGTAAATGAAATTGCCAAAATCATCTTCTCAAAAGATGGGTTGTTCATGGCACTTCTACAACTAGAGATAAGCAGTCATTAATCCCCCTGACTGTAAAATAACCAGGAAATTGTCTTCATTCACATTGAAGACTCCTTACACCTTGAAGTAAACTTCAAGCACCTGCATCTTTCCTCTGTTTCCCTATCCTCATTCCAGACCCAGCAGAGTTTCCTACAGATATGCATGTTGACAGCTGTGTGGGATAGTATAACATTTAGAAAGATGGCCAAAATGGTGAGATTTGGTGATGAAGTAAAACAAAATACAGGCAAAGGAACACACAGTCCTGGATGAGAAGCTAATTGTTTTATTAGGGTTTTTTAATGTTTTAATTGTTTCATTTTCATTGTAGGTTCCCCTCTCTCTTTCGGGGAACAAGTGCATAAAAATAAAATTGATAGTGAACGTGTAAGACTCTGAGTGAAGCTCCACGCCTTCAGAATAGCCAGTCTAAACATATAGAAGTTTACTGAGCTATATTGCTTGAAACTGGACAAATGCTATTGGAATGACTCTGGGTGACATTTCTATCTGTTAGTTCATTGCAATTAAGTAGTTTAAAAGAGTAAAAGGAGTACTAGTCACATCCAACTTTTCTTTATATTTGAATAAACTTTTTGCATCTTCTGTAAGATAGTCATTCTGTAATGTAGTCATTCTGTAAAATGCACCCCAAACTCTAAGGAGGATGTTTACTTCGTCAGCTTGCTTTGGGCTCCTAGTATTTACTCTTCTCTGCAGTTACATGGTTCTGGTTCTTTATGTTTTATTATTATTATTATTATTATTATTATTATTAAGCTCAATCAAGTGTGTAAGTACATTCTAATAAATCCATTCAACTCCATTTCTCATATGGGAGAAAAACCGTACCCTACATTAAGTCTTGCAAACGTACTAATAGTGTCTATATTCCCAAAACTGTGTCCTTTGTATTGAGCTCTAAAGTCAAGAATCACATATTGTTCTTCCATTTCATGTTCTTCATCAGGAAATCTTGTAGAATTCACATAGCAAAGTCATTTCCAATTTTCATACTTATCATCTTGCTCTAGACTATTCTAGCTTTCTTTCAGACCACAGCACAGCAATGCATTTATTGGCATTAGCACCTTCAATGTCTTTTTTAATTTCCAATAACATCTATATCTAGAAAGCTATGCAAAAATTGCTTCTCTCTGTATCTCTCTTTATTTCTCTGTCTCTCTACCACTGTCTCTCTGTCTATCTCTCTGCTTCAAGATATGTTTGGAAATGGAAAAGAAGTGGCATTCAAGGTTTCCTTAACACCATCTTGAGGTCTAAGAAATACCATGTTTCACCTTTCGTTGATTCTATTACTTACAGTCTATTCATTTATTTAATTGGTAGGTTTAGAGCATCTTCCTTATTTTAGGAAGTATTGCAAGTGCAATAGATGAAGGGGCCAGTGAGGTCAGACAAATTGCTGCCCTTGGTGAGCTTATATTCCAACAAGTAAGCCAGACAATGAATCCAACATTGCTCATGTAATGAAGCATAAGTGTGTGCATTTCATGGGAAAGACAAAGCAAGTTAAAGGAAAATCCAGTGTTATAGAGAATGGCTCATATAGGTTGGGGGCATGAAAGATTCCCAGAACAGCTTCAGCTGTTCCTTTCCAAACAATGGAAAAACAAGAGGATAAGTTCCCAGTGTAATGAGTGAACTGAGAATTAATAATGAAAACATGGCCAGTATGGAGAAATTAGAAAGACTAGCAGCATCTCTAAGAAGTGGGAACATTGGGTCATACCTAGAAGGCTGGGTTTTATATTGTGAGTCTTGGTCACTTTCTCATTATTGTGACAACAATTTTGCCTGATGTGTAAAAGAGCTTATTTAAGCTTATAGTTCCTGAAGGATTTGGTCTACCCTGGCAAGGGAAACATGACAACAAATAGGAAAGACATAATGCAGCAGAAGGAACCTGGTTTGTTATATTGCATCCCCACAAAGGAAAAGGAGCATGAACTAGAAGTAGGGTCTCAATGTCTGTTCCATTCATCCTGCAAGGCCCTACCTCCTAAAGGCACTGCGTCTTTGTAATATAGCACCATCAGCATGGGATCCAAATGTTCAGATATGGGAACCTGTTGAGGGTCTTTCCACACACAAACCACAGCAGTGAGATGAAGGCCACTTTGAGGGCAGAGAAAATACAAAAGAACCGGGTAAGTTTGCAGAGAGATCACACCGAATGTTGTACAGAGAAGAGTTGAAGGCAGGAGAGAGAACTGCAAGCTGGAATGCTGATAAACACACTGCTGTGCTGTGGTCTGAAAGAAGGCTAGAATAGTCTAGAGCAAGATGGTAAGTGCTCACATGGGAAATATCTTTGCTATTTGGAATCCATAAGATTTTCTGATGTAGAACAGGAAAGAGAGAGTAATAGATGATTCCTGACTTGAGATATCAAATATATAAGACAATAGTAAGGTTTTTAAATGAAAATGGAAAGACTGAAGGAGGAACATATTTAAACAAATATTGCAGGAATGCATAACTCGACAACTCTGTGAAGGTTATTGCTGGTCTGTAGGTCTAAAATTTGGGACATTTGTTTAGGCTGCATAATATGAAACAGCAGGATACTCCAATTCTACAACCAGGAGAACAACTGAGACCAAGGGAGAACCAAAATGCAGGCACAGACAGTGGCCCAAGGATCAAAATCCCAGTTGTTGCAAATCTAAAGAAAGAAAAAAGAAGAATCTCAAAGACAGTGAGACGGCTATCTCAGTGCACCTTCATGCATGAGGCAGAAGATAAGAGTAACACTGAACTGCAGCTACAGATTCATATGGACTAGCCTATATTCATATCCCAACAGCATTCTCTGCCATATTTCCCATAGCTATTCTTCAACACAGTTGTCTTTTTCCATCGGAAAATCAACAAGGATTCATAGAGTTTGTAACATATCTTATATCCAGTTCAAGAAAACTACCTAGCTCTTATTAATCCATACATGTCAACATTCATTCAGCCAAAATGTATTAAGCACTAGACACTATTCTAAGTACTTGCAGATATTTTTCATGAAATATCTTTTCTAAAACAGTATTTTAAACAAGTAATTAAGAAAGTGATAAATATTATAGAAGAATCAAAGATTAACAAGACAATATAGATGCATGAGGTAGTAGAAATTCTCTGTAAATCTGGAAAGTCAAGGTTGGTGTCACTGAGAAGGTGATCAGTCTGATCATTCAGTTGGAGAATATTGAGAGTGAGCAATATAGACACCAAGTAGAAGAATTTTCTAAGCAGAAGGAACATCCGGAGATCTAATTCAAAGGTTAGTGAATCTTGATTGTCACTGATTTGTTGGAGCAACTTCTTGGTGTGTTTTTGAGAGTGTTTGTAGGAAGGACTGGATCATGAAGCCTCTTACCTAACTAGCAGATTGATCCCCTGATGCGTTTAATTATTGGAAAGTAGTTCGGTGGATTGTAGTTAGAGAAAATGCCTTAGGGCTTGTCTTGGGGATTTTGTTATGCCCTGATCTCTTCCCTTCTTGTGTGGCCTTTTCACTGTTTCCTGCTCCCTGTGAGAGGAATAGCCTCCCTCATCCTTCTAGGGCCATGCTTTTCCTAAGCATCTGGGGCCAGGTGACTATTGATCAGACTTTCTGAAACAATGACCTGAAATAAATTGTATCTCCTTTCAACTATTCTCTCAAGCATTGTGGCCACAGCTTTGCAAAATCTGACACTGCAATCCAATGACCAGAAGAGGGTATTGACTGAGGACTAGGTGAGAGTGATAGGGTTATGAGAAACAATAGCTACAGTCCCAATTCAGGAGAGATAAAAGGTTTGAAGGAAGCAGGGAGTAACTGGAGAGGAAATAAGACTTTGTGAGATTATAGTTTTTTTTTTTTGTTAGTAAAACCAACTAACTGGATTAGCTGTGGATTTTTTGAGAGCACAAATAGGATCAAGGAAGAGTAGAAGGGTCTAGAATTGAGGAATCTGTAGTGTGGACCTTCAGCTACCTGATATGAAAAAGACAATGGCTAAGATGGTTCCGGCTTACAGTGAGAGGGACAGTTGGAAGAACATAGAACAGAAGCTGAGACATTTACTATATTTCCATGTAGAGATGTCTATTGCACAGTGGGGACCAATCCTGGATTTTGGAGGAGAGAAGGTTTCAGCAGGCAATGTTAATTGTTCCACTTACGCTTAAAGCAATCTTACTGAAGATTTATTTCTCTGACTAATGTAGTGCAATTTGTAATTATTATTCAGAAGGAACTATGCTAGGCATTGGAATTGATAGGGAAGACAGAGAATGGGTATAGGATATTCATAGACAGAGTGTTCACAGTCTATCATGAAAACTGAATCTATATCTATATATAAATAATCATATATCACTATGATAAAAGTAACTGTAAAGATCAGTTCTACTGCTATATGATTAAAAGATTTGTGGTAACAGTAAGGGGATACTAGCAGTGCAGAACTATAGCACTTGACCTAACTTGAGGATTTTATTAAAAGCATCCTAAGGGAAGTAAGATTTAAGATGATAACTGATAAGGCAGTTTGCCAAGGGCACAGAAGGAAAAGGAGCACTTTTTAAGGCAAAGAGAATTGCCTGGGGGTGAGACAGAAAGGGATGTGTAAGAAGGAATAGGAAACATTAAAAAGCCATTGGAGCTGTTGTAAGGGGAGGAGGCTATGTAGAAATAATAAGAGCAAATGCTGGAAGGATGGCCAGATAGCCTTCATTTTCTTTTTAAATGCCATCCATGGCCTTTGGATTAAGGAAAGGAAAAGTAAATGAAATAGTCTTTGAAATGATGGCAAGGTTATATTGCAAACAATTATTAATTTTCTTGGGGGCTTTAATGATATAGTTGTTGATTTAGGTATATTTTTATTTATTATTTACATAATAGAGTTATTAATGTCAACTTAGTTATTAGTTTGTGCATGTTCTCTTTTCAAGCAAAAGCATGACACAATATTTAAAAGCAAGGCACAATTGTGATATCCATAACTTATTTCCTACTTTTTCAGAATCAAGGGAGAATTAAAACAAAACCAGAGTTCATATAGAAAAAAAAAGCACTGATGACTAGAACATCTGGATATGATGCACAAATCCTCAGGTGTGAGTACATAGCCTCAGAAACCAGCAAAGTATAAAGGGGTGATAGATGGAGAGAGGAAGCAGGAGTTGAAAGTCGAATAGATGAATATAGATGCTAAGAAGTGGGAAACAGAAAAACTTCATGGGGAGAAACTAGGAGAAGATGGAGACAGGTTAAAAAAAAAACCTCTCAGGTTGGTGATGTGGCTCAGAAGTTAAGGATACAATACTCCACTCCGGATGATCTTAGTTCAAACCACAAACCATCCATGCAAGTTTATTTTCTGATCTTCATATGTGTGTGAAAGCATGAGCACATGTACATACAAGCAAAAATGAAAAGACATAAACAAATAATAAAATCATATGATTGCTGATTTCCCCTTTGTTCCTCTTTTTCTTAGCATTTACATTAAAATACTTAGCATTTAAAATTAAAAAAGTCACAGAAAAAAATCTTTAGAAAGGAATCATTATACATATTGTATGGGATGGGACAACCAGGTGTCCACACTGGCAAAGGTGTGACAAAGAGAAAGCTGGATTCCTAAGAGCTGACAGGCATGCTGTGAGGGTGCCTCTGGGACACCAACTGGAAGTCCTGATACACTGGCTCCCCCAAAACATCCAGCAGCCCAGTCTCATCCTGGCAAGCTGAGGATATGGAGAGAGACTAGGAATATGAATATGCTAGGTGCTATGGTATTGATCTTGGTTTCAGATGTTTTGCCCCAAGCTTGGCTTGCTGTGGCAAAACACCAGCAACAACAAAAGCAGTCAACTTCCCTGGTGACCTAGCTGACAGAGTATCTACTTCCCAGCATCAAACACACCATGCCCTGCTAGTTCTCTCCACTGCCCATCTAATAACGCAGGCCAATGTGTTTATATGCTATTGCTCATAGATACCCATTGTAAACAATCTATGCTATCTGGTTGCATAGCAGGCCTGTCTTTAAGAAGTGTGTTTTTGTGAGTCTGGAATAAAAGTGCACATCGAATTTCTGACTTCTCTTGAAAGGGACATGCTGAAATATGCTAGCAGTGGAAGCTTTAGGGTCTACAGACTCCTGAAGGACACCAGTTCTGGATACTCCCTGAACTTCTGCATAGAAAAAGAAAAGAAAAAAAAGAGAGAGACAACAGCATAGATCTCCAGAACCTAAGGAGATAAACACAGGAAACACTGGGAAACAGAATGAGACCATTATTCTTTCTGGAGAAAGAGAATACTATTCCAGGATTTCTCTCCAAAGTCTTTCCCAAAGTTTTCTAGGAAATTTTAAAAACTGTGTCATCCAGTGGGCCTCAGTTTCCCCATCTGTAACAGAAATACTTTTAAGCAGAGTTTTTTTTCAGAGTTTCTATTGGACTTTGGTTTTATTTTATTATTTTCTGTTTTTAGTCATTTTTATTGAGCTCTACATTTTTCTCTGCTCCCCTCCCTGCCTTTCAAAGCTCTTTGTAATATGTAGCATTATTCTTTGTGTTCATTTGTTTGTTTTTAATTAGAAAACAGAGAAATGGGTTTCATTACAGCAACTTCATGCATTGCTCTTTCTGTTCTCTCCTCATTCATGAAAATAGAGTCAATGACTGTGAACCCAGACTCTCAATCTGGATCCAAAGTGAGGAGAGGACTTAAGATGAAAAGCAGAGTTGAAAACGCAGTTTTGCTGTTTACTGGTTATGGTGACGGTTTCGGTCAGCAAAGGTAGGAGAGAAAGCAACTCTGAGAGATGGGAATACCATGTGCAAGGCTAGACTGGTGACAACGAAGGGATCAAAACTACAAAGCCAGGCACTTCTTCCAGGAGGCTTCCAGATTCCCCATGTGCATACCATCTCTTCAGCTTCAGCCAGCCCTTTATATTGATTTGTTCTCATTTGTAGATGAGTTGTTGAGTGCCCATAGTTATCACATATTTTCAATATCACCTCACTCAACTTTCAGAAGTGAAAGCTAAGGAGTTATAAAAACCAAGGTGCAGTAATAACAGGCTCGATAGTGTTCTGTTATTCACCCAAGGGTGTCCAGCCTCGTAATATTTCCTTCCAGTTTGCTCACCACTTACTTTTCTACTGAGCAGAAAGCTTCTCTAGGATAAATAATTCCGACGGGTTTTCTCTCAGAACCTGGTAAGGAGCTGAATCTGACGGTCAAGTGTAAAATAAGAGTATGCTGAGGTTGAGGTACTTGGCACACTGACTCAACTGAGTCACACACATTCTGTTTATCCTGAGTCTTTCCCCAGGTTGTCCAGCCATGAAAATGTCTACCCACTGATTTTCTCCCACTAATCAGTTGTGCTCTCTAAATAGCAGGTATTTCCCAGGGAAACAGAGAATGTCAAATGAATGTAGGTGGTGGAAAAGCTAACTGCTCTCTTCTGGAGCAGAACAATCTAGCCATGGAACATAGGACCATGGAATGTGAGCATACATGGGGAATAACAAACCACAGTAAGGAAAACAAAATGAAGACTGAACAGAGTTAAATGGCAGAAGCAGAGCAGTTGAGAGGAGTAAGGGGTGGGGGATTACAGACAACTTCTGAGAGCCATGTGTTCTGCCAGTGGGTCTGGCACCATTTCACTGGACTGAACATCAGCTGGCCCAGATTGGGAAGAGAACATAGATGGATTCTTTCCAGCTTACTGATCAAGAGTGTTATACAAGATAGGAAGGATTGGACCATCCCCTCCTGCCTCCCATGTCAATCACAGGAACTAATATTTGTCGTAAGCATTCTTAAGGACTCTGAGATAGGCATAATTTTTGATAAAAATGAAAAACTCATCAAAGATTGGTGCCAAGTTACAGATAATAAATGAAACACAACTTAGAGACCCTCATATAGTCTATGCATTCGACATATATACAATATAAATGCACTATATGCATGCAGAATATGTATACGTCTCTATGTTTATGTGTCCACACACAGAAACTGCTATATACTTTATATAATTATATGATTTAATGGCTATAATAGCTTCATGATGCAAACCACATCTCTATTCATGATTTAGAAAATTGAAGCTTAGAGAGAAAAATGACTTGACCAAGGTTAATTAGAAAGAAAAATAGAGTTTGAATTTGAACCAGTTCTTTCTGACTATAGATTTTAGCTACCTGGAATAGTATTTAAGCTGTGGTAGGTAGTTAAAGTTTATGTTTACCAATAAGAATGTTTATATTTTCTAACAGATATCTTAGGTTACAGAGGTCTACCCTCAAGCAGTGTTATCCCTTATCATCCATGAAGCGATACCACAGTTGAATGGGAAGTTATTTCTAAATACCTCACATTTCATCCTTAAGTTTTGTACATTCTCCTAAGCTCCACCAGGACAAGGTTATATCCCTGTTTGTTCCTGTCCCCTCTAACACTGGCTAGAAGACAGCTACTGCCCCTTGTTATGGTTCACTGTGATTAAAGGCTTGTTCCTCTGGGTGGCTCTATTCACAAAATGGAAAACTGGAGGTGACAATTAGTGAGATATCCTTAGAACATCAGAGACAGTGTGCTTCGTGTGTGACCCCTCAAGCGTTTCTTGCTATAGAGTTGTTATCAAAGAAGTTGTTATCAAGTGTGGTCCTGCCTGCCTGCTTCTTGTCTACTGATGTTCTGATGACGCCATTGGCCCACACAGGAGCTCTTGCTATGACGTATTGCCATAGGAACTCTGACCAAAGTCACTGGACCTTGACTTTCCACAACTCTGTGCTGAATAAATTTTCTACTGTTCATAAGTAGTTCATGTCAGCTATTTCATTTTGAGAATGAAAAAAAAATGATTGGTACGGTACTTTTCTGAAGTGCATGTTAAGACTGTGAAAAGTATGTATGTAGCATGATTTGACCAGTTTTTTTTTTAATAACCTAATCTGACTTTAATAACCCCAAAGTGGCAATGTTCCTTAAAACCAATATTTTGGAATTTAGGGTTATCCAGAAATGAGGATGCCAAAGGCTGGTTCCACTACAATGTATGGATGTTTGGTAGCTTGGAGTGTCCTGCAGCATCAGGAAGAGTGAGACCCAGTCACATTCTCAGTGCTGTTGTCACTGGTCTTCCCACACCATGAGCTGTAGGAGTCTGGACAAGTTTCTCTCTTTGTTCTTAATTTTGAAAGTAAAGTGTAATTATCACATTTTTCTCTTCTCCTTCCTCATTGCAAGGGGGAGATAGTCTTTAAGGTACAACATTAAAGCATTTTAAAACCAAAGCCTGTTCACTGGGGAATGGATCACAGGAGTCTGGGTCCCTAGAAAAGGATTCTCCCAGAGCAGGTCAGAGCCATTGCCATTGTCCTCCCCATCTGAGAGTTGTCACATCTCTGACATCTCACTTTCTTTCCTTTCTCTTCCCTTCATCCATGGCCAGTTCCTCTCATTCTTTTTATTTTCATTGTCCCTTGTCCCCTTCACTTACTTAGCATTTGTCCTTCTTATCGACTCCCTTCTGCTTTCTTTCTCTCTCATGTATTTCCCCCGACGGTAGCCAGACAAAACATCTTTACTTTAAGATTCATTTTCCTAAAATAACTCTAACAGTCATCATAATTGGGTTCTTTCCTAAATACATCTAAAAGAAGGGTCTTAACTTTCTATCACACTTCTTAATGATAGTCATTTATGTTATCCAAGCAATATGTGAATACATTTTAAAGTTTTAATTATAGATTGTAATGGTGAAACCTTCTTAACATTTCTTTTTTAATTGCATGTGTATCCATGACTTTTCTAAAGTTCACAATACTATTCTGTATATACATTAACTAAATATATATGTAGAATAGTACTCTATGGATAACCAAATATTTTCTTAATAGAATATCTTATCAAGCTATTACTGTCAATAGCAATTTATACTCCACTTTTATAATTACTGTAATATTTTATGTTAGTAATTAAATATATCATACTTATACATTAGCTATATTGATTGTTCTTACATTTTTAGCCATAAGTAGACCATCATCCCATACCTCAGTAAACAATCATCTGTCACTCTTCTCCATAGCAGATACTAAAAGATGCTAGCACTGTGGTGAAATTTTGCCCATTCCACATGATAACGATAAGAGCTTGATCTCCTTCTAAAACAACTGTGAAATAGCAACTCCTTTTGGCTTCATATTTGTTGTTTTTCTCTTTCTATGACCTTTTATAACTCTCATTATTGTTTTTAATGTTTATAATAATATATAAAAGATTGAACATTTTGTGTATTGCTCTGAGTTTTGACCAAGTTAACTCTAATAACAACCTTCAAAGTAGAGTTCTTTCCTTCCTCAATCTCCCTTTGTCATCAAACTTTCTCCCAGCCTCTGTCTTGAAAAAGTTCATTATTGGGGACTGGAGAGATGGCTCGGTGGTCAAGAGCACTGGCTGCTCTTCCAGAGGACCCGAGTTCAATTCCCAGCACCCACATGACAGCTCACAACTGTCCCACTTTCAGGGGATGTGACTCTTTTACACCAATGCACATAAAATAAAGTTAAATAAATTATTTTTAAAAAAAGTTCATTATTTTTCCCATTTCCATAGTTCTACCTTTTTTCAGAAGGCTATGGAGATAGAATTAAAGGATTTGCTGGGTCTGGATTTTTGCTTTATTTTCTTTTTTCCTGTGTAGAATCTGGCTTTTTACACTTGAATAATACTTTTATGACTCATGACTCTTGTGCTTATCCATAGTTCATTTCGCTTTCAGTAGCATGTGACATGGATGTATTGTAGCCTGTGCATTTGATCCTGAAGGATACTTGAGCTGCTTTTTGTCTGCATTTCACCCTTGTATCTATATTCCATCTTCCTTTCCATCATCCCTCTGTCTTCCAACATACCAGCTTGTGCCCGGATGACATAACAACTTCAAACAGGAAGCTGAGAGTGAGCTCCCATACTTGACTGAAAACTGAACGGATTCTTCTCTTCCTAACTCAACATTTGAAGATATCAATCTCGAAAACTGATATTGGGAATATTTAAACCACTGGAAAGTGGCAAGCACTAACAATAAAAGCGTTTCATAGAGGTGACAGAGGGAAGAAGGTCAATAGTTAGTTGGTAAGCATTGCAGTCAGATGCTAAACACAGTTCCAAGAGACATGGCTGAAGGCAAACCCCAGGCAACCTCCCAGTCTCTCATCTGTCCTGACTGAGTAGTTTAGATCAATACAGGGGAATGCTGAAGGAAAGACTACCTTGTGGTCGCAAGATGATGCCCCATGGCCTGTAAGAACACACAAATGCCTCAACTTTTCAGGAAGAAAAGTATCCCTTGGCTTTTGGTTTACTTTAGGAGTCTTTCCTCACAGGAAACAGAGCACCTGCAAAGGGGACGTTGAGGAATAGTGAGTGACAGTTTATGCTATCTTCCACTCATAACACATCCCTCAATGCCCTTGCCTGATACTTCATTCATTTTTAATTTTTGTTCTGTTTGGTTTGTTTTTTTGTTTGTTTTTTGAGACAGGATTTCTCTGTGCTACCCTGGTTGTCCCTGAACTTGCTTAAACTCAAAGACCTGCCTTCATCTACCTCCAGTGAATTGGGATTAAAAGAGTGTACCATCACCACCCAGCATTTGATACACTTTTAAAGAGTTCCTCTTACCTTTTCATATAGAATTTTCCAGTGGCCAATTTTGTTTTTCACCCCAGTGCCTAGCATCATCAGTTTTGTTATTGTTCCTTCTCTTTACAGCTACGACTTTATGCTGGATGATTGCTCAGTGTCCTTCAGAACTACTGGTTTCTCTGAGTCCCTGGTTTCTCACCACCCATTGTCACTCTCACCCTCTCTTTCAACCCCCCAACTGAGCCCCTGGTCTAACTGTAGTGAAAGCTTTCATCTTTCTGATCAGTGAACCATTTCCTAGCAGTCAGAGGCAGTGCTGCTTCCTAACTAGTTGTTTGCTGGTTCTCTCTGGAGCTTTTGTATTCTGGCCTCATAGAGCTTATTAGGAACAATTTTCATTTTCCATAGATTATATTTCTGGCACTGCTCCAATGGGGACCTTAAAACACAGAGATGGATGATGGGTACCGAAGAGACTGATGAAGGCCGTGTAGTAGCTGAATAAATAAGAAAAATTAATTTATCTTGCATCTTCTTAAAATATAATTTAAGCTGTTTTTTTGTCTATTGAAAATTTATATGCATTATATTAAAACTAAAACGTCAAGTATAATAGTTCACTTAAAATTTATTTATGAGAAATTTAGGTTAAGAAATATATCCCAACTCCCCAGGACTCAGAGAAAATGGTTGTCAGGGCCAATCAGAGATTTCCAGCCTCTTAAGGTATGTACTAGAATTTTTCACATAGGAGAGAAATACAGCCATATGATTTAGGATGCATGAGAGAAATTTGGTCTGACTTAATGAAAAGGTTGAGTCATTTATGCTTGAATACAAACATACGATGGGTATCATAAAAAATGTGTCCTCATCTATACTCTTTGGTAGGTTATTAATAATCTTCACTCTTTTTAAATTCATCTCTAAATTCATCAGCTCTGTGATTCACTACGAAAATCTGTCCTAGTATCTGCCCATGTGCGGTTCCCATCAGAGTGACAGCCTGCTTTCCTGCCATTTAACAGTTCTTTTCCCCACCCATGCTGTACCTGTTTGTATGCAGGGCTCTCCTGCAAGAACGGATTGCCTTCAAAAAAGGGGGCCATGTTTTACCCACCTATGTATCCTCTGCACCTAACATAACTCCCAACAACTATTGGAGCTTAATAGGCATGTCTCAAATAAAACCAGTGGGGAAGCTTTCAGAGGTAGCCAAAGCACCATTCACATTAATTGTGTAGAAAAAGGTGGAAATTAGTTAAACAAGTGTTGATCATTGAGGGCCTGTGCTAATGAATTGATGATAATAAATTATAATTACCATATCAATTCACACACAAAGAAAAGATGCTTACCAAAACTGCTCAAAATATTCACATGAAATACCAATGATACCCCAGAAAATGTATTCATGTCAATTTCTTATTTAATGACTTTCCTGTCTAAGAGAGAGCAAAATAAAGTTCCCTGCTTTCACAAATTATCACAAACGCAGAATTAGTGGGGTCAGACTTAATGAGGCTTATGAGAATGTTCCTATGCTTTGACCTAGTAATCCATCTCCTGGGAATCTATACTAAAGAAATAATTCCAAGGAAGAAACATGCTATGCACACAAAGACGATCATAACAGTCTTCCTGACAATATTTAAATGGAACCCTCACTCACCCTCCCACGCACAGAGACAAATGTTCAACACAAAGAAAACAGCAATTCAGCAGACTTCTGTGGGCACAGGTAAGTGTATGCCAGTTTATTTCTCAGCAAATGCAGGATGCTATGTTACAGCATAACTGGAAAGCAGAACATACTGAATGAGAGACAGTGCTGTGGCCTCAGATAATGAGAGCATGAATAGAATGTCTAGTATGTTTAAGTTCCATTGAATTAAGTGCAAATGAGACTTAGCAGTACTTATTTAGTAGGCCTCACTGAACCTTGGGTCTTACTATTTGATTTATCAACTAGCAATTATTTTTCTTTTCTTTTATCCTTTATGTCATTTTTAGGTTATCTTTGTAGAAAAAATAATTATACAAAGTGAAATACAAGATCCCTACGCTAATAACCAACATGATATGTAGAACTAGCACTAAACTCAGCTTTGTACATTCCCTTGAGCTAACTCTGAGATGTGCTAAGTTCTCAAACAGTAAGAATGCAGAAAATAAATTAAAAAAAAGACCTGGGATCCAAGACTGCATAGCATTAATTTCTTTATTAACATAAGATCATAACATCTCCCCTTTTCTTTTCCTTTCCTTTCTCTAACCCTGATCACATTCCTGAACCTCGTTTTAAAATTCACATCTAAATGTATGTCTACATATGCATGATGACTGAATCAAAGAGTCCAGTTCATATCACAACCCTGGTCCTGTAAGTCTAGAAATAAGACCTATTAATGAAAGATCAGGAATTACACATAACTTTCATTGCTCATTGCTTTTCATGCCTGCTCTGGAAGAGATTCCTCCCCAAATATGGAATATTTTATTCTCTTTTTAAGAACTCTTCATTTGTCACCAGAGACAGAAAGTTGGATCCAGTTGTAAGCTATCATTAATCAGCCTGCCGTTGTGGAAGAGCTACCAGGAAACTGGTCTTCTTCATCTGTAAGCATTTCTAGATTGAAGTTAAGTATTCAAAATTCACTTAGGTAGTGAGTCTGAAGGAGTAAGGGAGCTCTGGTAGAGACAACAAAAGGAGAAATGAGGTTGGTAGGACAGAATACTATTCTCTACACTAAAATGAGACTCACTCAAAACTGACAAAGAGTATGAAAGGTTACAAAATCCCCCGCAATTCTTCATTCTTGTATTTTATCTTCTCCTGATATAAATCCAGTATTTATTCATATTAACAAATAAATACAATCAAGTTGAATCTTGGTCATAACAGATGCAGGGATACGCTATGTGGGAGCGTGCAATTTTCCCCTTTGAAGGGTTCTTTTTTTCAGATCAGCACACACAGATAAGTCTCATTTATTTTTGTAGTTTTGGATATTATAAGGATGTAGCACAATTTCTTTGGATAAGTCTTTTATTGATAGATACCGGTTGTTTCCATTTTCTCTTCTTTGTTTCTTGGCTGAAGCAAACACTGCCATAATAAATACTGTTGTTAAGTGCACTTTTGCACATCCTGCATTTCATAGAGATGATTTTTGAAAAGGAATTATAGAATCATACCTCATAGGTGTCTTGAATTTTCAAAAGCAGAGATTTATACTTCCATTAGCAAGGTCTAAATGTATGAGATTCACACCCTCCACATATTTAAGGAACTTTGACAGAGCCCTTTAATCCACTGTATTATACTGTCCCTTGCATGAGAATCACCATGGATACAAGAGATGTTGCTATTGAGGAATGAGCTGAACCTGAGAGTGGTGTTTAAGTGGAGAGTAGCTGAGACCCATAAGAGAAAGGAGATAAGGTACTGGGGCTGGTAGCCCTAGACCTGCAATTGAGTCACAGGGAGATTCTGCTGTGTCTGTTCTATGAAATGTAACAACATGAAGTGAAGCTCTCTGAAACCTGCTTTTCCATCTAGCAAATGAGGAAATGGATTTAGATTGATGGTATCTTTTAGCCGAGATACCTTGTGTTGTCATGGAAAGAAGACTGTATGATAAGAAGGATAGAGACAGGAAGGCAGGGCTGTAAAATAGGAGAAAATAGGAGAAAGGAGCAAAATGAAGAACAAAAGGAAAAGAACAAGGGAAACAATGAAAAACCAAACCCACCTCTACAGTTATTGTTACAAAAAAGCCTTTTTAAAAATTCACTGTGCAGCAACGCAGGAGCTATAACCTTTAAAAGAAAGGAAAAGAAATTCTGAAAGGGACCTGGGGATTGAGAATGCTGTTCTTTCATTTTCAAAACCCCAAATTTAATTTTGCTCAGAAATAATGTTTTTCATGTTGAATGAAACCATGGAGAGAATAATAGCTGATATCAGGGGAGAGAGCAGGATGATAGATTACTGTTCATGGTTGCATGTTTCTATAGGCACCACAAACATGGCATTGTTCTCTGCCTCCTGATGGAAGGTAGATTCTTTCCAGGCTAATGTGGTATTCATCACAGCTGTCTAAGCCATCATCCTCAGTGACTGTCTCCTTATATTTCTCATACTGCTTCTCAGAGTACAAATGGATGATAATAGAGATGATGACTCGGTCATTCAAGACCATATATGGACCCTTCAGCATCCAAGAAAAAAATCTCACCTACAATCCCTGTTCTGAGGAGGCAGAGAAAGGGGAATCACCCCAGGGTTTGTTGACAATTCAGAGTAGCTTAACTAGTGAGCTCCAGGTTCAGTGAGAGACTCTTATCAAAAAATTAAGATGAAGAACAACTAAGGAGGATACCAATGGATGATAAAGATCTCTGACCTTCAACATGCATACATGTACATGTGTACCTGTTTGAACACACACACAAACAGAGAGAGAGAGAGAGAGAGAGAGAGAGAGAGAGAGAGAGCGAGAGAGGAATGATAAAAGTTAAATAAGCAATGATGAAATCCATACATAAGGAAGAGCTCACATGCTTGAAAGTTAATTTGCCCCATCTATTGTTCTGTAGCCATAAAAAAAACCATTTTGCCTCTCTGGGCTTTTTTTTTGTATTTCTTCATAAAGGAAGGAATAATAAAGCCAGGGCCGTCCAAGTCCATGGACCAGCAGCATCAGTAGCAACGGCATCACCTTATAGCTGGTAAGATATGTAGCGTCTTAGACAGGCCCCCAACCTGGTAATTCACAACCAGCATGGAGGGGCCTTCACGATCTGTTTGAGCAAACCTAAAAAATATTTTAAGGAAAGTTCAAGCTTGGGAACTCTAAAAAGTTTCTGCTACTTTCCCATGATGCTGCTTTGTCCTGAAACTAAAGAAATATGAAAAGTAAAGGCAAAGTGGCAGAGTATTAAATAATATTTTCAGAGTTCCAAATTTCCATCATTTCTCGTTTTTCCTCCCTAGGCTGTTCTTGACCACCTCACGGCTTAAATCACAGGTATTGGATCATTGAGCTTGCATCCTTTGGTAAAGTTTTGAACTACCCAGGGAAACTCAAGAGCCCAGGTTTACCCGAGGATGAATGAATCATAATATGTGTCTTTAGTTGGGTCAGAACTGATTAAAATACTTTATTGACTCAAAAGATGCCTCTCTCTTTTGAGGCCTCTCTCTTTCCCTCCGTGCTTGATTTTTTTCTATGCACACCCTTACTTTTATTTACAGACCTTCTATCTTCAAGATGCTCATGTTTTAAAGTGGCGATGCTTTTATTTAGTCTGACATTCAGATTTAATATATTTTACAGTACTCTTTGACTTGACTGAATATCACAGTCTGAAGAAACAGAAGCCAGAAAGGTTGTATTCTTCACTAGCCCTTGTGGGAGGCAGTATGATACAGTCAGCAGTCCTGAGTTCAGTCATCCATCATCCGTTAGGTTAGAGTTCTAATCCCAGGTCAGCTCTCTATTAATGACTGGCTAAGAAATTCACTGAACCTCCCAGAATCTCTTTTAAATGAAAACACTCATACTTTGTATTTCTGGGGGGAGGGATGTAAGCTTTGAATTAGTAGAAATAAATGGAAAAGCTCAGATTCAGGAGGAAAGAAATTATAATGGCTTTATTAAAGCCACCCTTTCCCTACCCTTGACTTGGGATTTTTCCAAAGACTTACCTCAATGACTTGTCCCCTAGCTTTGTGCTGCAGAAAAAATAGGGACCATTATCCACATTTCCTAGCAAGATCTGTAGGGTTTTATTAGAGAAGCAAATAGCAGATCACTCCACTCACTCCTCAATAAATGTGTTTATTACCCTGTAAATTCCAACATATCAGTAGCTTGTTATAGAGAGAAAAGGTCACCGCCAAGTAAGATATGTCATTCCACAGGAAATTTGGGTTTAATATATACAAGGGAGCCAGCACATGGAACTCTCTTTGGCATGATAAAGTTCTATAATGAAAAATACCACTACAATACTAGACTCATTTCAGCAGATAAATATTTAATATAGATCATCCAAGATTAATTGCCTACTGAAATGTGCCTGTCCTCTGGCTGAGAAGGAAACAGCATCTTTACGTCCATCTATGACAATGTTTGAAACAGACAAAGCTGAGCTAGTCTGAGGTTCATTTTTCCTACCATGGAGCAATGCATCACGAAGTTCCCAAGCCTCCTGCTTGCCTCTGGGATCCTACTGCATGTGGCATGGATAGCCACTCTTTTGCATACTAATTAAGTTCTTAGAAGCTTGAAGAAAAAATAGAATTCAATAGAACCACTGAAATCAGTACCTGGAAAAACTAATGTGAAAAACCTTTTGGTTCTTTTAGGGCTAATGCAGAATGGATATGAAAGCTGGGAAAAGTACAAGGATGGGAAGAGGGAATCAAAATAAAGAATGAAACAAAAATACTGAGAAGCTCATCCATGGGGAAGTTAAATAGATATGCGTGTCTTCGTGTACAGGTAGGAAAGTACTGACACTGGGATCTGTTAGCTGACTAATAAGTCCCAGACATGCTACCAAGTGGTGGAGATACAATTTAGGTTAAAATCTTTCTCATTATAGATACTATCTTCTTAGAACTGTCCTTGTGGCTGTGAAAATTTTAACCTTAGGGATTAGAGGCATGGATAGTTGTCCAGTTTAGGCTTTTGGGCCCTAAGACTCTTACCACTACTACCACCACACTCCTGCCTCCTTCTCTCCCCCTTCCCTCGCCTCCATTCCCCTCCTCATCCCTTCTCTTTTCTTCCCCTCCGTTTGTTCTGTTGTCTTTTCCTTCTTTCCTTCCTTCCTTCTCACATGATATTTAATAGGATTTCTTGTAGTCTCAATAATATTTCTGGACCTCAGTAGTAGTTTGTGAAGTTTAAGAAGGTGTTAAACAATACCAGAGGCTTTTTGCTTAATAATTATTAGAAGCTCACTTCTAATTCATTCTTAGAAATATGATCCAACTTATACAAGAAGAATGAGTTATTGTTGAACCAATTAACATGAATTTAAATAGAACCAGAATACCTAGGTAAAAAGTTGGCTGCCAAGTCCTATTAGTCCTATTCAGCATCTCCTGCCAGTATCAGTCAGTATCATCCTCACAATAGATGAAAACTTCAATAAATATATGTGACCTAGGCACTCTGCTTTCTCTTGCTGAGGAGAACATGTATTAGGCAGACTTTGAGCACTTTTCCAGAGTTAAAGATTCTATGGGATACTTAACATGAAGTTAGATGTATTTTTTTAACAGTATCATCAAAAATTCTGGTGATTTTAACTTGAGGAAAGCATGGAGAAATTTGAGGTAAGAGGGAGAATAACAAAACACCTTGCTAATCTTCTCTGATCTATCTCTCCTCTCTGGGGACCCAATGCTGGGTTATTACAAATGCCATTTAGGGTTACACCACATTTTGATTTTAAATAATTCATAAGGTCCTTTAACTCTCCCATCTGAGTAAGTTCTGACTCATGAGAGACCTGTGACCAAGGAACAATTCTTGAATAACATCCTAAATATATCATTATGGGATAAAAATCTCTCATTATCTGACTCAGAGATAGTTCTTTTTTTAAAACTTTTATTCTACATCATCTCTGGAAACAGAAGGCTCTAAGCTTGATTTTAGATCTCAGTGTTTTCTGTTACCTAGAAAAAGTTCATCATTTCTCTGAGCTACAAATATCTCACTGGTTTAAATGTATGAACACATGTCTGTGGTAGTGTATTTGTAATAATTTGACTGGTAACATACACCTGAACATAGAGTCTTCAACACTGGACTTGACCCATAATTAACAGAAAAGCAAATAGATAAGACAATACCGAGATGATTAAAAATTCAAACCTTTCCAGGGCCACAGAAGTATGGTTCCAGTGCACAAGCACCACGGTTATTATCTTCATAATGGAGTTGGAGTAGCGAGCATTGTCAAAGGTGGTACTGACAATCCATTCACCAGTTCATCGTTGATTTTAGCAAGACATTTAAATTTTTAAATAAAAGTCAGATATCTGTATTTTTCTCTGAAATATTTCAAATTTCAATAAAGCTGTTACTTTAAAAACTCATTCTGAGCCAAGAAAAACATGTCTTTGGGCCAAGGTTTAGGTACTATATTGCAGCTTGAAAACAAGACTCCAGGTTGTTAAGTGCCTGAGTATTGATATGCAAGGTCTGTTTCCCATAACCTTTCTTTAGCTTTACCTTACCAAAAAGATTCATTTAAGGAGGATAAATCACTTCAACCTAACAGCAGCTTTCTGTATACATTTAACTCACTTGGAATAATGCCTTCAGAATATGGGTGAGTCTTAGAGACCTGGTATGTAAAAGGGAAAAAATACTGCTCAGTATTGTTTTCCCTTAAAAAATTATCAAAATAGGCACAAATGCATAATTTGATACATACAAAATCCATGTTGGGCATTTTGGAGAAAATAAGTTAATTTCAACAAGGATTTTACCTCAAATGGCTAGAGAATATTATGTTACCAAAGAGAGGGGACAATATCCAAAATTACAACTCAGAAAAAAATAATATTATTTAAGAATTTCCAAGCTAATAAATTATCACTGTTTACTATGTATGATATATTGAAGGGAGAAACAAAGGTATCTTCCTGAGATATTATGAAATGTTTTCCTTTAGCTTTAGAATGTGCCAAGCATATGACAAGTAAAGATATACCTTACTCTGGAAAGAAATTTATTAGAGAAAAATGAGAGACTTCCACTTGTAGCACAATTTCTAGTTGATCTTAATGAACGAAAACCCAGAGTCAGATATAGAGGTTAAAGCTGGAGATCAGAGAGGTAGAGCAGTATATGATTAAGCAGATCTTTGAACTCTACCAATGCTCAGAACAAAGGGGTGATCCTCAGAGTCTAGGAGACTGCACTGTGTCTCCACAAAACCTCAGACTCTACAGTCCAGTCAATTCCTGTCTCTTCTTTATATTCCTCAGCCTGCCCAACCATATTACTCTTGTCTCTACCTCCCTAGTGCTATGATTAAAGGTATGTGTCTCCCAAATACTTGGATTAAAGGTGTATTCCACCACTCCCTGACCTCTAGTGGCTTAGCTTGGCACTCCAATCTTTAGGCAAGCTTTATTTATTAAAATACAAATAAAATATTACTACATCCACCCTTGTACTCAGGAGGCCATTGATTTTTATCAATCCTAGGGCACAGCACATGCTAGGCACATGCTGTAACTCTTAGTCACATTCCCAGTGTAGAAAGCACACACACACACACACACTCACACACATGTGTGTAAGAAATAAATAAAATTAAGCTGAATTTTGTCTTAAAAGATTAGTTAATACTTTGTGATTCATAAAAGGAAATGATCTAATTATGTTAGTGTTACAAGTCGGGGACTAAGACAGGAACTAGAAAAGCATATTCTAAAAGTGGTATGAAAGGAGAGCAGAGGTGAGGTTCAATAACCTGTTTGATAGAAAGGGCTAATAGCTGCCTAAGGTCTTCTATTGGCTTGTTTTAGAATTCTCCTTAGGGATAGCTAAAACACATATAGTTCAGCTATATCAGGTAGATTGCTAAGTGTCTAGCAAAATAATAGTTACTCATTCTAGGTTTCTCATTAACTCAGAAATCTACAAGAATTCACTGTGTCAATGAGCCATTGACATAACTGGAGAGGCTGCTGTCTCTGTTTTTAATATTTCTTATAACCCAGTCATCTTAAGTTTGAAAATCTGATAATTTCTTCTAAATTCCCTGGGCTCTTAGACCAGAAGCTCTCAACATTTCTAATGCTATGACCCATTGCACTAGTTCTTCATGTACCATTGTATCCTCATATAAACTTATTTTTATTGCTGCTTCATAACTGTAATTTTGCTATTGTTATGATTCATAAGGTAAATATATGATATCGAATGGTCTTAGGTGACCCCTGTGAAAAGGTCATTTGAGCCCCAAAGGATTACAACCACCAGGTGAGAACTATTGTCTTACATCAAGCTATATGTCGTCTCTTTCAGGCTTGAAGCTTACAGCATCTTCATTGGCATAGGTTTTCCTATAGTTCACATCTTATCCTTGATTCAGCAAAGATTGTCTTTGATTAGTGACTTTGGAAATATTTGTAAAAGCAACCAAGGCAAGTGGTTTGCTATCTATCTGATAGATACTTTTAAATTAGCTCTTTCTCCTCCTCCTCCTCTCCCTCCTTCTCTTCCTCTTCCTCCTCCTCACCTTCCTCCTCCTCCTCCTCCTTCTTCCTCTTCTTATTCCTTGTATATGATCTCTGTACATGTGTTGTGTTGGTGTATCATTGAAGGCAGATGAATGTGCACACATATTTAGAAGTTGGAATCTGATATTAGGTATTTTCCTTGAGTACTTTTCACCTTACTTTTGGAAACAGTCTCTCATTGAAACCATATTTCATTGATTTAGCTAGACAAGGGAACAAATGAGTTTTGGGATTGAATTGTTCTGTCCGGGCCCTGAATACATTTTACCACACTTCTTTTAGCCTCAGGTAGTCAATACTGTGAAAGGTTACTGAAGCCAAAGTCTGACTTGGTCAAACATTCTGTCTCCAAAAATCTATGAAAACTAAAATTACTGTGTTTTGATTTAAGAGCATGACAGTCCCCCTCAGTCTCATTAAGGTATTCTATGTCTGGTAAATCTAGCCATTAAAGTCTTTATCCAAAACATATCTTCCAGAAAATACCAGCAATGATATCTTTAGAAATAAATTACAGGATGATCTTTGCTCCCCATTCATGTTCTGTGTAAAATTTCAAATCTTCCAATGCATAATAGTTACTATCCCAATGTCAGTAGATATTTTTGCTTGCTATGTCTAAAAAAAAAAGTTCACAAATAGTGCTAAAATCCAGATGAGAATGGCAAGTGTATTGAGGAAGAAGGTGAGACATCCAAGGGTGTCTTTCACCTGGACTTGTCTCCTAGATACATGGGGGTGGTGCTCACCAAAGAAAAAGATTCAAAAATAAGATAGAATTATAGAGTATGCTGAAAGAGAAGTGTATAATAGGTACAGCCATGACCATCCTCTACCATCCTCCATCTGCAAGAGACAAAGGAAATCTGTGCTGAGGAAAGCGAGCTGGCTGTGTTTAATTATACATCAGACTGCTGATTTCAGGAGAGGAATCTTCGTTAGAAAAATACTTTATTCTTAAGGTCCAAGGATGTCAGTCAAAGAAAGCAATAATTTTTGAGAAAGGAGGGTAACCATGGTACCAAAGTATGTAAGAACAAGAAAGGCTCCTGAAAAACATTTAGATCTATTACCTCATTGCAGAGATAAATACACATAGCTCTGGACTTAGCCAACTACATTTCATAATTTAGGTATAAAGCTAGGATCTAAACCAGGTGTTGTAGGAGCTACTGTCAGTATATGGAATGTTTCTCAATATATGTCTACATGAAGAGACTTTTAATGTGAGTCATTTTCAGAGCAGAAAGGAAAATGTAATGACATTAGCTGTATATGTTTTCACTGTAGCTTTAAAGCATTATTTTATAGCTGTTTACTTGTCTGTCATTAACACTATGCCATTAGCTCCTTCAGCTAGGAGGTTATGTTACTTACCATTCATAACCATGGTAACCAGCAGAATGTTTGGCACAAAATAGGGTTTGAATGCCTGCATTTTGAAAGGACATGCAAATGATTGAAATGAAGACAGATGAACACTAGGAGTGAAGACACTGCTCTTAGTCTATGTCTTCCTTAAATTCAGCCTTTAATATATTCTTCCAGAGCAGAAAAATGTCTACCATCCTGCCTAAAAATTAAATAATGGTTTCTTTCCTGCACTAATGGATGTCTCGTGTCTATATCAGAGGTAGCTAGACCAAAGTTTTATGTCAAAAGGGATTTAAGATTGGGAAATACTTAATAACACAAAGTAGTTTGTATGAGAACATTCTTCTCCTCCATCCTTCTCTTTATCTCTCTCCCTTCCATCCTCCTTTCTTCATTTTTTCCTCACTTTTTTTTGTGTTTCTTTGTTATGATTATGAATATATAAATGTCAAATTTTAACAGCGTTGAAGCACATAGGAAGCTGGGCGGTGGTGGTACACGCCTTTAATCCCAGCACTCTGGGGGCAGAGGCAGGTGGATCTCTGTGAGTTTAAGGCCAGCCTGGTCTACAAGAGCTAGTTACAGGACAGGCTCCAAAGCTACAGAGAAACCCTGTCTCAGAAAACAAACAAACAAAAAAAGAACATAGGAAAATAATTCAGAACTCAGGTAATTAGCAAGAATTTGTAGAATATAACCATTTATTTACTGATTAACTGTTGATTGACAATTATCTGTTGGCTCTCCACACTACGTGTGTGTGTGTGTGTGTGTGTGTGTGTGTGTGTGTGTGTGTGTTGTGCAATATTGGCTTTAAATAGGTAACAGGGATTAAGGGAAAAAACAAATAGATGACCCTACCAAGTTTCCATTATTGCTAAGTTTCCAAAAAAAAAATGTACTTTTAGGAGAGTTCCAGTACATGATATGAACAACCAGTAAACTTAAAATGAATCCTCCTCATCATTGGAGTGTGCTATGTTATAAAAATGTCCAAAGGAAAGTAAGTGTTAAGATAAAAATCCTCTCATGATTATGTTCTAATCCAAGAATTAAGAAAAAGAAAACTAATCTGTTCTTTTTTTATGAAATCTGAATATTCTTCATTGTTGCTTCTTGTGTTTGTAGAAGCTGCTCTCTAAGATTCATCTTTGAAAAAGAGTGAAAGAGGTGGCACTGATTTACCTACACTGAGTGCCAACCATAAAAAAGGGTTCAACAAACAAAAAGTCATCCATGGAACAGTTAAATCAGTACGTAATGTCATGTGAGAAGCCTTAGATAGAAGGTAACACACCACCACTCAGCATAGAATTTATAATAGGCAAGTCACTTGACATAGAGTCTTGCCTTCCTCATCCACAAAAATGTGTTACCAATACCTCCCACATTAAAGTACGTGTTTTCTGAACTTTAGAATATTATGTACATTTGGCATATTTGCATATGAAGAGGAAGAATTGGGAGTGAGAAAGAGAAAAAAGGAAGAGACACTGAGTGTTATTTAGAGCGAAAACCAGAAGTTCTTCTTCCAAAATCCAGTACAAAGTAAGGCTATTTCTTACCTCCCCTTAACTCAATATATTACTAGAAGAAAATTTAAAAGGTTTTAAGGAATAAATTTATCTGTTTGCAGATGATTTATCTTGAAAACTGTGAAGTCACAACAAATTATCTTAGGATTTGTCAGTGAATTTGCTAGATACAAAATCAGCATGAAAAGCCTTCAGCATTTCTATACACTAATAATGAGTTGCCTAAAACTGAAATTAAAGAAAACTATTCAGTTATAGTTGGCAAGAAAATGAATAAAAACTGAGGAATAAATGCAAGCAATGAAGTTCTAGATATTGGCACTATAAAAACATGAGACTGGGGGAAAGACACTAGCTAAACAAGATAGCAGTATATGAAAAGACAGCCCATGTTCACTTATTGAAAGATTTAATATTGCTAAATTTATCATAATGCCCATTTATCATAATACAAATTAAATGCCATTCCTATTAAGTTTAATGATATTCCTTTATAGAAATAGAAAAAGTAGACCTAAAATATACACACAACTGCTAATGTCCCAAATGGTCAAATAAATGGTAAGAATGAATAACAAGTGTGGAGACATAACATTTACCAGCTTGAAAGCATATTACAAAGCCATAGTAATAGAGCAACACAATACTTGCCTAAAATCAGACATACAGATCACTGTAACTTAAATAGACAGAGCAACTGCACAGGTATATATGTTTATTCTATCTTTGAGAAAGTTGCTAAGGATAAGCAATAGGTAATGGGTTTCAGTTATTGCCCATCCCAAGCCTCGAGTGTTGCATAAGTGCAAATCACGGATCATGTAACAATGGTGAGGTGACAGGTGATGAGCAACAAAGTTGACCAGCTTAGACTAAGGTTAGTTCCTTGACAGACCACTCTTTCAAATCAGTTCCCAACACTGTTCTCAGACTTTGGAAGAAGACTCCGTAGGTAGGTTTCAGTTATCTGATCTCTTAGTTGTGTGACCCTGGGCAAATTAAGTTTCTGAGTCTGTTTGCTCCAGCATAAGTGAGGTTGGAGGGAGTAGTTACCACAAGCTACATATACCGGCATGCACTTTACCTCCCAATACCATGTCATTTTGCCATCATATCAATGCCCCCGTCATCTTTGTTTATAATGTGCTATCTTCCTGATTTCCATCCTGGGTTAAATAATTCCAAATGACTATGTTCTCAGAGTCTCCCCATGCCTCTTTGTTTTCATCTCACTTGCAACATTAAGGCTTGGAAAGTCACATTCTACTGGTGTTCCACTTCCTGAATAGCCTTCCTGTGGAAAACCCCATATTCTAGTGGTTTTCGTAATCAACCTTCTTTATAATACTAATAGTAAACAATTTAAGATCTAGTTCTGCTGACGCTAACTCTAGTAAGGACTCTATGCCTTACATAGGAAGAGCAACACAGTGTCCATTTTCCTTTTGCTGATAAGTATGCATGGGTCTGCTTCTCACAATATCTTTTGGCAAAACAGAAGGATATTGAACTCTTTATGCTGAAGCAAAAATAATCCTGTCATCGGTCAGTTTGCCTGGGGTCAACTGTTCTAACACATTATTATGAACATCTGAAAGAATAGATATCTAACGGTCTATCTCCAATATTACAGCTACTGTTCATTTTGTTATCCTAAAATGATATCCTGAAATCAGGCTATTCAAATGCAATTATCCTGTGCACTATCTTGTATCAGTGCAGTGAAAAGAATCCAACACCAGCATCCAAATGCCAGTACACAACAATAGGGCCCATATTAACATGAAGATGCAGGAGTTACTAAACACATTTAGTTTCACTTTCTTTTTCCAGCAAAGAAAGCAGAGTATAAGTTCCTCTGTCTTAAATAACTCTTTTCGTGATTTCAAGGAAAACAGACTTTCCCTTCTAAGTATTTCCACCATGATGACATCCAACGCTTTGTGCTGAAGGTACAAGGAGACCTTCACCAGAGCCAAGCTGATATTGGCAACAAGTTCTTAGCCCTTTAAAATGATAAGCTAAATAAAGTATTTTGTACACAAAGTATAAAAATACAAGTATTTCATTATAGCAGCATAAAATGGTGTACAACACAACTT
Organism: Dicrostonyx torquatus; assembly: GCA_028555095.1. Taxonomy (NCBI): domain Eukaryota; kingdom Metazoa; phylum Chordata; class Mammalia; order Rodentia; family Cricetidae; genus Dicrostonyx; species Dicrostonyx torquatus. Next base: position 7,635,565 of record JAQHUG010000059.1, read on the forward strand.
CATAGTATTCGCTCATGTTACATAAGAAATTTAGGACATCATTTCAGACTTTGACTTAACCCAATTCATGTATTCGTGCTACAAACCTTGCATCAAGTTTCCCTAGAGCCAAGTCCCCTGACATTCTTTAACTCAGTGACCTTCACCATTACCTTCTTCCAGTTCCCTAATTCCTCTCTTAGCTACTCTAGAACATGTCATCTCCATAAACCTTCTAATTCTGACACACATCAAAACATCCCAGTCTCTGGCTTAATTATCACAACACCTGCTTTCCCTCTAGGACCTTAAAGCCTGTGACCTTCAATCACTCTATATAGTGTCTACCACCTTCATCTCTCTTTACATCTGATTTGCATTAAAAAATCCAACAATATATCTATTTTTATCAATATCCTTTTAGAATACATTTTAACTGAATATATTATGATATATATTTATAATGGTTATATATGGCCTCATAATTTGACACATGTATACATTTTAGAATGGCTAAATCAAAGTAATTAGCATATATATTGCCAAACATCCTTATTTTTGTGGTATAAACACTCAAAGCTTACTTTTTGTAAGATTTTCAAGTATACAGTACACTATTATTAATTATAGACATAATACTTAATAACAGCAGATTTTGGAATTCAGTCCTCTTACCAAAATTAAATTTTTCTTCATTTGAGTAGGAGTCCTCCAATTCTCACATTCTCAGCCATTGGCAGCTAAAATTCTGTTATCTACTTTTAGTAGTTTGGCAGTCTTATGTTCCACATATAAAAATGTGTGGTAATAAGAACTTGTCTTTCTGTGTATGGTTTATTTCACTGACTGGAATGTCATCTAGGTTCATCAGTGTGGTCACAAATGGCGGTATTAATTTCTTTTTAGAGACGGAATAATATTCCACCATATATACATATATCACATTACCTTTATTCATTGTATAATGTTTCATACAAGTCAATTCCATATCTTGGCTATAATAAATAATGAAACAATGGATATGGGATTGTAGATAACATTTTGATATACTAATTTTATATCATTTACCTTACAGACATATTTAGTTATAGAATTTCAGGTTCATACTGTAGTTTTAAATTTTATTCAATATTCTCAATACTATTACCTAATTATCATTCCTCCTCCCATGAAGACCAACACTACCATCACTCATATTTCATTATTAAAGCTATTCAATTACTCTGGAGAGTAATATCTCAGTTTTAAAGTCTACAGTCTTTATAAATAAACTGCTTACCAACCTTATAAAAGCCTTGCTTCCTGGAATTTTGTTTCTGTTTTGTTTTATTTTGTATTGTTGCTGTTTTTATTTCTTTAGCGAGAAACTTCTACCAGTCTGCAGGTTGACAATTCCAAACAACTCCAAAGAGTGCATTTTCTGGCTCTCCTTGGTATTATTCTTTATACTCACAAGTCATAGCAAAGATGTGCAAGGTCCCTCCAAATTCTAAACAGGAAAATCTATTTATTATCTCTACCCCCTTTTTTTCTTTCTTCCCCTTTTAACTGAGAGACATGCCTCCTTTGATGCCATGCTCAGCAATTGCTTTGTCCAGACTAATCCCACTTTGAGGCCTCAATCACTTCTATAAATGCCCCATCCCTCTCCAAAATGAACAGAAAAAAATAAAATATCTTCATTTCACAACTCTACTCCTTTCTTGGCTGTACTTCAATAAAATATAAAAATTAGATCTCCCCCTATTTCTTCTTATGTTTCAGCCCATTGTAATCTAGCATCTTTCCCTAAAATTCTATTTAAAGAACATTTGAAAACACAAAGATTTTTAAGTCTATAAGTCTGTGTTTAGGTTCTGCTAGGTGAAGTATATGAGAACTCCTGAGGGCTTGTTGCTCATGCCACCTCTCAAAGTGTCCCTTTATTTTAGACTCTACCATAGAAATCATCTATGATGTTTCTTTCATATGTTTAGCTCTGAATTTTCAGTGTTTTTCTTTGCTCATGATAAGTAGGCTTTTCATGAATGAACATGTACCCAGGAGCTGTCACTGGAGGCCTGATGACTGTGAATACTATATTATGCTACCCAACTCCATTTCAAGAGCTCAAACCATTTCTACAAGTGACTATCAGGTTTCTATCTGGATAATCCATATAATATAAATTCAATATTTCAAAGCTCACTCATCATGTTGAAATATATACAGCTTCAAAAATGTATTACTGAGGTCTACATCTTGAACAAAAATATCGGCAGCTACTCAGTGAAGCAAGTCAACCGTGTTCACCTGTTTCCCGTTCACCCCAGAACTTATGATTCATTGCTGAAAGTATAGTTTTGACATTTCCCTTAGGTTTCAAGTTTTTGCTATCAGTCTCCAGATTCAAGCACTCACCAAATGCTGACCTTCTGATTTCTTAAATTATCTCAGGTGATAATTGCATTCATGTAAAATTCTCAAAATGACAAATTCACACACACACACACACACACACACACAACCATACTTGTATGTCAAAATTTAGTGTTGTAGTTAATGAAAGAGTAAAGTCTGACTTCAAGAGTTATACAAGGCATCTTGGTGCGATAAAACTGATCTTGACTGTAAGAGGCTACTTTACCATCTTGGAGACTCCTTATCAAGTTATACCAGTTCAGAATAATGTATTTGAAAACATCACAGTCTCCATTTCTGCTACTTCTTTCCATGTGATTTTTTTTCTTTTCTAGAGCATTTTGTAACTTCCGGTTTTCCCCAATTATTCCACTCTCTACTTTAACAAGAGCGACCTAAGACACAGGTAGAGGTTGTACTGCATTAGTCCACATCCTCTGAAAGGCTAGTTGCTACTCTCAGGATCCAACTGGCAAATTTTGCACTGAAATGGTCACAAAAAACAGCAGGACATATCAACTATCTCAAGGAAATGAGTGACACTTAGCATTTTGGGGGCCTACATGGGAACACATATAGGTTTGCTTTCAAATATGGAGTATCTTTGTGAAGTAATACTTTGCACACCTTGCAAATTCACAAAGTCTTGCCCAAAATGAATGGTTGGCATGACATGAAAAAGGCAGCATTAGAGGTCAAAGTGTGAGAAGTTGCAGGCAGCTGTGCTAATCTGAGAATTAGATAAGATTAGTACTCTTTCTTTAGTTTTGCATGCATTATTTTTTCTTTAAATGGCCAATAAACATACCAAGACATGAATACTTCATTAAATTGTTTTGTTCTGATCACTTAATAAGCATAGTTATTAGTCTTTCTTTAGCCTAGAGGAAATACACCAAAAGTTCAATGAAGCAATAAGATCTTGAATCACAGTAGGGAATCATGGGAGCCTTTGCCTTAAGATAAGGTTCAAAGTAGTTTATACAAAGTGCATGGGGCTTTGTAACCTGACAGTGCTTCTTACTAACTGCTGGCAGACTAATATATTCTTCTGTGGCAACTCATACTAAACTACTTGAGAACTGAAAAACAAGTCTTACTTGAGACTCCCTCAAACATATGCATGCACATGTATGTGTACACATGAGCACATACACACACACACACACACACACACACATACACACACAAGTTTTCCTTGACCTTGCACAACCGATTTTAGAGCCCTTTCTTCACATTACTGACCCATTTCTAGCAGTTCTCACACTATAGGTCAGTTTGGCTTTTTTTATTTAACTCTTCCCAGTTGTCTCTTGGTGCTCTTGATGTGTCACTACTGACTTAATGACATTAAAGACTAGCATAGTATTTGCAGATACTATGGGCCAACAAATGCACAGGCACTTCCTTCTTTTCATAAAGTACAGCAATCACAAGCCATCTTTCAACAGCGAGACTCTCCTGTCATTTGTATTTCGCTCCTTTCTTCTAATTCAAAGCACTCTCCCCTGTCAATCTGAAATAAAATGGCTGTCACACGAAAAGCATAGAGGCCTGTCACAAGCCCGCAGGGAAAGAAGCAGCACTGTGTTGACCCTCTTTGAAAAACAAACTTACAATTGCATTTAGACAGAGCTCCCCACTACATTAACACACACACACACACACACACACACACACACACACACACACACACACACACCCCTCACTCTAAGAGTTGCTGATTGCTGTGAACACAGGTGGGAAACCATCCCTAGGAGCCTAAGGTTTCCAAAGACTATACGTCAAAGATAACCTAGCAAGCACCCTGAAGCAAGAACAGGAAGATAAGATGTCACAGATTGCTCTAGACTACAAATCATGGGATGTAAAAGACATCTTAAATTGATGAGTGTATGCCAATAGTCCAAAGATACTTTGCCATTGTTTTAGCCTCTTATTCGTATCACATGGGACTTCAGGGTATCAGAAATCTCTGTCTCTTTGGTCTTTTATCTCTGTGGTTTGTTAGTAGCATCCTCTTGGTCTAAGAATGGTACACAGTCTAACCTGAAAAGTTACCTATTACATAGAACTCATGTTCTGGAAGTTAAACTAAGACACCCCAAAAAGAGTCAATAATGTAGAATCTCCAGGTCTCTGTGCCTCAGCTACCTGTTTCTGCCATCAGTCTTAAAGTCCTTACACCATGTTATTGTATATTCTCTTTGCAGTTCTTCCCAATAACTTTTGAATTATCCCATTGTTGAAGAAGAAGTTGGAGCTCAGTGAATTTAAGCTATGTATTTAGGACTTAATTAAGGCTCATAGTAAGGTTAGCCTTACTCTAAGTCCTTGTTAAGCTCCACTGACCACTTTAGGGTTCCCTTTAGTTATATACTGACTTCCATCTGGAGTCTCAATCCAAGTGAGCAAGGAAGAGTCAGGGTCGAACTCAAAATTATTCTCTAGACCAGTGGATCTCAATCTTTCTAATTTCATAATCCTTTAATACAGTTCCTCATATTGTGGTGACTCCCAAGCATAAAATTATTTTTGTTGCTACTTCATAGTCGTAATCTTGCTACTATTATGAAATATAATGTAAATATTTTTGGAGGCTAATGTTTGCCAAAGGAGTCAT
>JAQHUG010000059.1:7644583-7659924 GCA_028555095.1 Dicrostonyx torquatus
CTTACAGCTCACAGGCCTGCAGAAGCCAAATAGCAAGGTGAACCCAAAGAAAAACATAAAGATTTTCCTGGAAGTCGGAAGCAAACAAAACCTTCAGACAAAAGTTGTTAGTTACTTTCTTTATCAATTTTACATACAATAGTTATATTTTATTAAGATCATTATAAAGTTATTTTTCCAGAAAATACCTTTTAATATCATGTGAACTAATAACCACTACACTGATAGGAATATTGTCCTAGTACCAAGGCTGCTCACAGAATCAGATGTTAGAGACATCCTAAGCACAGTCTCTTGAATGAAACAGTGATTAGCTTCTCTTTCACCTTAACTTTTCTGAAAGTTTCTTACAATGTCTACCACCTTGCATATCTCTGGTTCCCTCATGCCTAGTTTATTCCATACATGATTCTTCACTGTATGTTAATGAACGATTGTTAGGTTAGGAATAGTTCTCATTCATCTTAGAACCAACCATACAACACCATATCCATTCATTTAATCCATCTATTCAATGAGCTTTACCACAAAGCCTATTAAAAACATTTTTTGAAAAAGACATGAGAGAACATCAGGACTACACATTGGAGCTGATATTAATGCAATCCTGAAATAGATATGGAAGACAGGCAATTAAATTTGGCTTACCAATATTTGACTTATATTCAACTTTCAGGTGCATGTACCAAGTTCAAAGACAGGATGAGCATAAGCCACAAACCACTTTCATTGATACCTTCAAGGAGAGCTACTCAATTAAAAAAAAAAAAAAAACAACCTAAACCTCAGCTACAGCACAGGTACAATTTGCCACTGTCCTCCCTCTGACTCAACTTTTTAGAATCAAAGTGCATAATGGCACCCTAATTTTCCTACAAAATCCATATTTGAAATTAAAAAGTGGTAGGTAGAAGCAAGAAAATTAGAAGTTTAGGACTAATCTCCACCACACAGTGACTATGAAACCAGACTGGGCTATATGAGTCTATTTCTTAAAAACAAATAAACACTAACCTTTCCGTTTCACTCCTGAAAAAAGGAAAAGCAACAAAAAGACACGATTGAAATAAATGGCTGAATTTATAGTAATTACTGATGATATCAAAATCCATAAATAGGTAACAGAAATGTAATAAAAACATTAACAACATAGTCACCTATCCTAGATACTCTGAAACAGAGGCTAAAACTCAAGTTTTCTTAATCTTTCTTCTAAAAAATTCCTAACACCTTACACTCAATATTTCTTTTCCTCATCACAATTACACCAGATATTTATTTAATATCATCTCAGTTTCACAGACAAGAAACTGTAGTTTGTCCATAGTAAATGTCACTTTGACTAGGTAACCAGCCAAGCACTAAGAGCAGGGGCAGACATGGAATCAAATTCAGGGATCATGTTTTAGAGTGTTAGAAACTTGCTATGGTGTGATAAGATATATCATCTTACTTAAAATATGGGACAGGGCCACAGTTTCGTCACAGGGTAGCTGTGAGGAGTTACTAACTACCACACTTGTGCTTCTAACCTAAAGTTCAATGGGTTATTTAATTACTTTATCATAATTTGTAGCTACAATTTAAACTTTTCACAAAGTATCTTCAAATAGTTTGCCTGTGACTAAGGTACTCGAGCAGAACCAATTCTCTTTCTTTTTTTTTTTTTTTTTAAAAGATTTATTTATTATGTATACAACATTCTGTCTCTATGTATGCCCACATGCCAGAAGAGGGCACCAGATCTCAGTACAGATGGCTATGAGCCATCATGTGGTTGCTGGGAATTGAACTCAGGAACTCTGGAAGAACAGTCAGTGCTCTTAACCCCTGAGCCATCTCTCCAGCCCCCAATTCTCTTTCTTTAAAGTACCTAACAGAGACTTCAAATACAATACAGCTCGGGTCCCCAGACTCTAAATCCAACTTCTCCCCTTCAGAGACTTGCTATAATATTTAGATAATAAATCTTCATTGAATATGGAATTTCAGAGATGGATAAGGCATTGAAAACTACTGACTTACTGCTACTCACTTACCCTTTGGCCATATGAGGAAAGTGCCTCAAATCATTCTATTCCTTAATCAAAGAATAAAGAAAGAAAGCAAAAGAAGTGGACAATATCAAGGTCTTCCGACTTAGTTGAAGATTCTATTACACCTGTGCTTCCCTCAGCTTCATGCATCACCCTTAGCTCAAGTCTCCAACTCTATCGTTCATACTGTCTGAAGTGACAGAATATGTGCCTAGCAAACTCAGACACCTGCATACATACATCAGATGGCTGTTCTCGTGCCACCACAATGAAATGATCTTCTTCAGGGCTTTTAACAGTGCTGTTCACACTATCACTAGGAGTGACTCCTCACATAACTTTACAGTCTATAGGCAGAATCTGAGCACAGATAAGATCTCTTTAATCTGCATAGGTAAGGAGATGACACTTGTCCTTTTGCAGCTTCCAAGTCACCCTTGGTAGTAGCTTAGAATCTGGAGAGGAAGGAACTGACTGAGACTTAAGGACTCATTTCAAAACTGCCTTCTAACATTGAATAATATGGAAGACTTTTAAGATATCTCTTCCTTTAGGAAGCAATATCAATCTTCAGTATCCATGTTAGCATACAACAATCAAGACATGCACATTGAAATATGCTTTAATGCTTCAGCAAAGTGGCAAATAGAAAGGAAACCAAATCAACTGATAACTGGCTCAGTTAACATTAGCTAGTTGGTGCTTGCTCTGATCTGGAACTGGGTGAACATATATCTCTGTGTATCCATTTACATGCGTTTTCATACACAGATTACCCCAAAGCAAAGTCAATGAACGCAGAATTCATTACTTTCTAGGAATATCAATTCTGGATATTTTCCTTTGTAGCACTTAATATAAGTGTGTTCACGAACATGGTTAATCAATGTTACTCTCTCCTCTGAGAGGAAAGGCAGTGTTTATTTTGCTCATTATTGTACCATCATCCTTAAACACAGAGCTGTATTTATAGCCATTGTTTAATAATTATTCAAGTATTAAATAAAAGAAAGACAGAATAACTAGATGACCAAGGGATTGGCTTCTTGGTGGAACTCCATCATTTAATTAACCAAGTAACCTTTGTTGAATCTCACACTTAATTTTAGAGCTACAAGAATCTTAGAAATCATCTCACTGAATGACTGAAATATTTGTTTAAATGTTGGATTCCATTTCAACAGAGATCCCATGTGAAAGCCAAACAGTAAAGCAAATGTAAACCTTCTCTTTATGGAACTGAAGGGCAGAGAATCCTGCTTGGTCAATCTTTTTGGGCTTCTCACCACACTACAGTGGTTTCTATAGCTACTTAAATCAGTGACCTGCTAGCAATTCATGAAAGCACAGGTTGAAAGTCAGTAACCTGGATCACCTCTAACTTTTGACAAATGGGGAAAGTGGGATAAGGAGAAAAAGACAGGATTCCCTAGCACTGTACAGTACACAGACAATTGGAACTGGGAGCAACCTAACTATAATTCTAGCACATTTGTTAGTATGGTTATGGACTAATAACCATACTTGGTTTCAAGCCCATTTTCTAAATTCATTGATTCTAAGACTTTATTCAAGTTGCTCATAAAATGATCTTTTAAAATGGAAAAAAAATAGCCAAATGACCCCAACTTTGAAAGTGTCCTTGAGAGGCTCAAATGAAAGACAAAGATATACACAAAATGAAGCTTTAATTTAAAAAACACAGACAGAATTAAATATCTGAATCTCAAATACTCATGTCATGCCCCAGCTTCAATGCTCAAAGCTCCAGATTACTCTGGATCAAGAGTTTCTGAGATTGGCACATCGTCTCCAGCAACCAACACATACTCATAATCCTTAGCTTATGCATAACCATAAACAGCAATAGCTGTATTCTGCTCGAAATGGTTTTAAAGATCTAAATTTGAAATGAGGCAGTTAAGTATTGTTCTCAGGTGATTTAAGAATAGTTCTCTCAAGAGGAAGCCTTTGAATCAATCATTATGTTAGAATTCCGAAATTTTCTTTCAAGAGTAGAAATGCCAACATGTTCTTTTATATTCATACTTAGTTTCCTTATTTTATACATTCGTTTTTCTTTGTACATTGCATTTTCATAATGTTCATAGGCACCTTTCCCCAGCAGTTCAATGATTATTTTCTCTTCTTCAGGGCCCATAGAAAGTTCACCCATGAACTCTTGCAATGCAGAACTGCTATTGTGAGACCTCAAGACATTAGTACGATAACATTTATATGATAATCATTTTCAGCTGGCTGAAACTTCAAAATTCGCTCATCTCCAGTAACCAGGATCACAGAATGGTGTGGCTACTTTCCACATCAACCACTTGGAAAGCTAAAGTCTTAATTCAGGCCTTGCTCTCCGCAGGTCAACAAGCTCCTTCTACCTTGCATTCTTGCTTTCTTATTCTAACTATCTCTGCAATGTCAGAATTTGCATTTTCTTTCTGAACATTAAAGACAAAAGATGCAAAGTGGTTTGGGCATTTCTTCCATTATAATACAGTACTCACTGTGTGCTTATGATAACAAGCATATAGCACATGTAAACCCAACCATCAATGACAAGGACACAAATGGATGTTATAAATGTGTGTACATTTGGATAAAAACACACATGAATATGTGACACTAAAAGAGATTCAAGATGCCTATATAAAGAGTTATTTAATTTAAGTTAATAAAGAAATAGAGAAATACATTCTAAATGAAAATTGAGAAATAAACTAGCATTTTGTAAGTATGCCAAGGATAATATAATTAACTAAAACATAAAACCTAAGAAAAGTACATGAAGAAAGTACTTCTGGTGGTTGAGGATCAGAAACAGTATTTCAAAGTATAGCACCTACTGTCCTGAGTATTTTAAACTAAAATATGTGTTATCATCTCCTGCCTTCCTATCTCTTGTCCCCTTTTGTCACCCAATCACCAAGTCGAATTCTTCCTGAAGTAAACTTACATGACTACAGATAGATTCCCTCCAAAATAGACCATTGGTTATGAATCTTGTGCCCCAAAAATCTCATCACCAGGTAATTGTGGCTCACAGGACAGGATACACTAGCCCAGATAGATTCTATCACAAACTATCGCCCGCTGCGATAGCTTGATGCTCTGAGAAACAATTTCTACCTTCTGAGGCATTTTATCTACAGCAGTCAATTTCCCACTCATTTTCTCCTGGGAGTTCTCTGTAACTCAGGATTGTTGCAAAAGCTCCAGGCATTTGTCCCTTCTCTAAGTCACCTATTTTGCATGACTACTAGTATTTAAATCAAGTAGTTTTCTCCTTTTAATCTATCCACTGTGTGTGTGCGATGTGATTCATTTACTGAACCTTCAGAAGGTCATTCCTGTACAGAGCTTGGTCCTTTTCGGTGGGTGTATTTACCACAAGTTAGTTATTAATCAGTCTAGACTAGTTTTTTTTATTATTATTATTTTTATTGTTAAAAGAAAAATTTACATTTACTCCCCTTGTTCCCGGCCCTCCCACTCCCCCACTACCCCACTGCCCTCCCCCTGCTTCCTTAAGACTAGTTTTTTAAAAAGAAAAAAAGGTTCTTCAGTCAATGTCTTTACTTTATCTCCCCAAAAAGTTCATGAATATATTTGGTTAGGAAACTAGATTCACCAATAGTATTTGCAAAGCAAGAGAATTATCATGACTATGGATTCAGGAAAACCAGGGGTTATATTTAAGTTTTATGAGTTTTGAAATTGTTTCCTTTCTTTTTTTTTTTTTTTTGTCAAGACAGAGTTTCTCTGTAGTTTTGAAGCATGCTCTGGAACTAGCTCTTGTGGACCAGGCTGGCCTCAAACTCACAGAGATCCACCTGCCTCTGCCTCCCAAGTGCTGGTGATTAAAGGCGTGCACCACCACCACCTGGCTCCTTGAAATTGTTTCTTTAGAAACCATTATTTATACTAGTTTAGACTCAGTTGCCTAGTAAAGCAGAGAAAAAAAAAAACAAAAAAAAAAAACAAAACCAACATCAGATGAATAGAAAGAGTATAAATGACATACTGAAATAAGTATCATCTAGTACACTAAGTACTAATAAATATTGGTTATTTGGACTCATTAATATTTATGCAACATTGAATACATTCAATTAACAGTCTACAGCAAGGTCATAGTCCCTTTTCCTAGAATATTTTCCACACAGCCAGGTGTCAGACAATGTCTGGTCTCTCCAAAGCACAACAGAAATGGGAGGCAAGGGCTCTCTTAGGCTAAATCGTACCTGTATATTTTATATCTGGTTGTAAATCCTTGACGGTGTCTTTCCACAAAGGATAGGTAGCTCCTGGAGTGGTGGAAAGGCCCCCTGTCTGAAATAAGCCAATCAAATTCCTTGGAGACATGTTGGTCTGTCCCAGCTGGCTCCTGGTGGGAGGGCTGCACTGAGATAAGGCCCCATACAAACAGGAAGTAGAGGAGCTCAACAAACCTCCAGTTCATGCTTTTCTGCCGGCCTTTTTCCTCTCATTCTTGCTCCATTCTGTGGAGTCCTGTAGAGAAAAAAAATCAAGGAGAGAGAAAGGAAAGGGGAAGGGGGAAGGGGAGAAAAGGACAGTGAAAAGAAAAACAGGAGGTTAACATATCTTCTTTAGTAGGTCTTCAGTAGATTGTTTTAACGTTTATAAAAACATTACTGCCTTGTTAAAAGCAGGGGACCAATGGTGACTGGGACACATAGTTTTCTTTGCCTTGCTGTTCACATGCAGTGTGAAGACACACAAACTGAATAGTCTATGGAGTATTTCCTTATATATAAAGTAAGAGCATCTCTTTCAATCCTTGATGAACTACAGATTTCCAGTTGTATGTGTTTTAAGGGTGAAAGAAATAAATTAATGCAGTAACTAAGTCTAATGCATGCAGGTAGAGTTATGGGACAGAACTGATGTTTACCCCATGTTTTTTAACCAAAAACTGGCTTCTCATTACTGAGACTTAATGAACAGGAGTGCCTTTTTCTTCTTTTATATTATAGGTAGGAACACACTGAGGATTTGTTCTCATTTAGTCTGGTCGGTTAAATGCTCAAAGTCTTAGGATGCTCTAACAACTGTCTGTTCCGGGTGGATACATTAAGAGAAAGAACTCTTACAACAGGTGAAAGGACAAATTTCCACAGTTCTGTGGAAGGTCTCTGGACCCTTGAGGGAGGTTTGGACAGACTATTCATTTGTTGGTACCCCTAAGCTTAAGCATATCTAATCTATGGAGAAGACACTAAAGATCAAGGGTTGGAAAAGTGGGCAGGTCTTGTCAACCTCTTTTGTTGGACAACGGCACTATATTGGACAAAATTTTGATTTTGAGAAAGACCTTAGGTGGCATATTTTTTTCCTGAAAAAAATAGAAGCAAATCACCTGCTTTCAAATTTTCAAAGTTTAGTTTTATATCCTATCTGGTAGTCAGTTGCTAGCTTCACCAATGGCTGCTTGCCCCACCTTTTGTTTTCTTACTAAAAAGCTGGCCACACTTCACATGGCAAAGGCAATACATATTTAAGTTGCATAATGTATAAACAATATTGTTTCACAAACGTTTTTGTTTGCCTTCTTTTCCTCATTATAAAATGCAATTAATGAAGATACATGTACCAGAAATAACATGATGAATAAATCACACAGAGCAGAATGCTCCCTCTCCCTCCCAGCACAGAACAAATGCTCAATGGCATAAATGATAAGAATTGTCAGAATCAACATGATATTAATGATGGCAGGCTTTGAGATGTATCTCAGTAGTAGAGCACTTACTGAAACCATTGACTTGATGTTGTCAACTTAATGATCTTCTAAGAATTACTTTTGTTCACCTTTTACTTATGTTTAAATAAGCCCGATTTAGCTTAGGAAGTTACTTTGAGTCATGAAGTCAGGGACATTATCTTCTTCTATGTCTTTGAAAAACTGTTGTTCTATTCTGTCCACCCAACTCTATTTTCTCATTTTCTAAAACTCTATGTCAGTGGCAATTGTTTTGCCTTATACCTCTTTGCCTTACGTCTGTCTTGTTTACTGGGCTGTGAGTCTATAGCTGACAAGAAACTTTAGAAAGCTGTTTCTTATCTTGGCTAGGCATGTGACTATGAAGTCACAACCCTTCGCTAGGCCTCATAATTTTATAGATATCATTTAAAAATATGATGAGGATACACACATTTTGTGAACTGTAAAAGCTATAACATGATTAAGTATTCCTTATTTGGTGATTCTCCCAGTTGAATATGGAATGTCAGTAAGGCTGGGAAGGAAGAAATCAAAGAGGGATGCATGGTTCGGTACAGCTGAGTATTTCCCTGAATTGTTCAATTGCACCATTTTATAATGAGATGCCACACACACACAAAAAAAATCTGCCTGTTGTTGCAATCCCCAGCTGTCAGGGTAAGAGAGCTAGGCATGTGTGCTGAGTGTGAGATGGAAAAAGACTAAGGCCTGAAGTTTTGTTCAGATCCTAAAACAAAGCTCTCCATGTTGAGCACAGAACTGTATCAGCGACAGCTGCCAGGATTGTCTGCCAGAGCCCACCAGAGTGGCAAGCAGAGTGTGGGAGCAATTGTTCAGAGATTCCTGGGGTGAACTGCAACAAGCTGGAATCCTACTGTGCTACCCACCCAGCCTTCTCCAGAGCTTCTGCCATGAGTGGGTGGGGATGGGAGCTGGGGAGAGAATATTTAACTGATGCTGTGAGGAAACAAGATTCAGGGCATTTCAGCTTGCAAAAGGTTATGTATCTAAGACTGGAATGGTTATAAAAAAAATAAAAACCTGTTTAACCAAGTTTCTCACAGCCCTAGGAATACCTTTGTCAAACCTTACATCTAAAGTGATATTCTTTATATCCAATGGATAGAGGCTAGGGTTGTTACTAAAAACCCCAGCATATACTGGAGAGCCCCTTATAATGACATGGGATGAGAGATATTAATGGTTCCAAACTGATGACCCCAGCAACATATATTGACTCCTGTCTTCTAGCTTCTGTAAAGTAGTTATTCTTTCTGCCTTTGTCTTGGTTAGGTAATGCACCCACATACCTCGTGGTTTAGAATGTCTGTGAAAATATAAATTACAGGATTATGTGAGGTTAGAATGTATTTCTGTTGACTTAGAAAATCATAGTCTACATGGAAATACAGCTCAGTGGTTGAGAGTTTACCTAATGTGCATTAAATGTTGGGTTTAATCCCCAATACTGGAAAAAAGGAAAAATGAAAAGAGAAAAAAAAGAGAAGAAGATGGGCAAGCATCTAGCAATGAACCACATGCCCAGCCTTGTGCAAATATGAAAATCTGAATTCAGGTCACCAGCACTCTTGTAACAAAAACAAAACAACAACAAAACTGGTGTGACCATGTGTGCTCATAAGCTCAGCTCTGGGAGGCAGAAACAGAAAGATCTGAGAGCTTGCTAGTCAGCCAGGCTAGACAACCTGTGGGGGGTGGGCAATGTGGTGATAGATAGAGGAAGACACCCAACTCCACATTTCTGTGTATAATGAGGAGCTTCCTTCACTCTGCCTCATAGCTCAGTCAAACTACCATCCACATTCCTCCTGCAAAATCAACAAACAACAGATACACTGCAAAGAGACTCTCCTGTGTTCCAGGACTATGGCAGCTGAGCCACAAAGCTTACAGAGAGCCCTCAGAATCTTCCACAACGAATTTGAGAATAGCTGATTTTCTAAAAAGTTCAAAAAGGGGATTTCTGCCACCGGGGACTACAGTTTAACAATTCAGGGCTAGGCTAGTTGTATACCAAATGTGGCCCTTAATCCTTGTGACCTTCAGGGAGTCATAGGCACTACTGCCTGCTACACTATTTGACCCAGAGAACTGACACAGGCTGAAACATAAAGATCATTTGATGCCCATAGCTGAACTGCCTGCAATGCCAAGAAGTGAATCAAGTTCAGGACCTACATAGCCTGCTTTTTAATTGTTATATCCAAATTATTTACATCAGAACCGGAACCACACACACACACACACACACAAAGAAAAAGATAATAACAGATACCTAGCAACCCATACCTCGTTCATTCTCTGAAGTCTCTACATGGATTACTGGACCAGAGTGCGGGAAGGGAAGTCCCTACCTCTGCCTCAAGTTTCCCTGAGGACTTGGGTCAATAATTACACCTTGAACGTAGCACATAGCCCCTGATAGCTCCAGCTTATCCATTCTGGTGGTCTCATCAGGGCTTTTACCTCCAAATCTGGGTCTTCACTAATACGAAGACCTAAAAAGCTGAAAGAGCTTCGCTATGTTAATTAACTCCCCTGAGTCTTGGTTTCCTGCAACTTTTAGTGTACAGGCAGGAATTGAACAGGATGTTTTAAATGTAGCTATTTCAGCTTTGGTTTCAGCTGAATCGTACAATCATTGACAGACCAGCCACATTCTGAATGGAGGTCTGTGACCACCATATCACACTTACCAAAAAGGCAGCCAAAGTACACTTAGAGGTAGTCTTAACCTCTCACCCACACCACAGCATACAATGTCTTCAAGACTAGGAGTTAGATTTGAGTGGAACCTGACAGTGCACAGCAGTCCCACCCACTCCCTAAACTCCTCGGGGGAGGGGGTGAAAAGGGGAAAGAACTCCACCTCCAGCTTTCAGAAGAGCTCTCAAACAGCACGTTCCCTACAGCTTAGGGAAACATGGTAGAGTGCTGCCTAACTCATGCCAGAGAATTCTAAAAAAAGAATGCTAAAGAGAGGAGTTGAAAGAGGCAGGCTGAAACCTGGCAGAAGAGCAAGGAAATGCCTGCCTGGGGCATGGGTAAAAGGAATGTGCAGCCTCCTTTTTCCCATGGATTAGAGATGGGCCCCATGCTAGAGAAAGTCAGGGGAAGTTACCTAGCATTCTGCCTCAGAGCAGGATTGAGTCTAAGTACAAGGAAACTAGAATGGTGCTGTCATTTCCCCAGGACCTACGGAATGAGTTACAGCAATGTAGCTGAGAAGACATATGTTTGCCCACAACAAAACAATCAGTAGCAAAAGAACTAAGTGGAAGCAAAGAAAGGAAGTTCATGCGGCGGGACATGATGACATGACTCGGTGATATCAGGACTTAGGAAATGGATACGGAAGAATCTCAAGTTCCAAGCCAGCCTGCACCACAGCAGCAAGGCTTGCTGAGCGTAGAGTACCAAGACCATGTTATCAAAGAGAACCAGCCAGGGAAGGGATTCTGTCTTCCTCACTTGTCAGTTCCTCACCAAAACTTGTGCCCTCAAGAAACCAAGAAGTCAGAAAAGTGTAGCAGGCAGGGGAAGGCAAAGTGATAGTGCAAGGAACAGAAAACTCTGAACAGTGAGATCCACACTGCTAATAAAATGATTTATTTATGTAATATTCTATATTATAATAAGATACAAACTTGACAAAAAGAGCAGGGACCTAAGCACCAGTTCCAAGAATGATTTTGCATCAGTGCCAGAGTATTTCTGTCTTAACTCCAAATGAGGACCAAATGTGGAAAAGCTGTATGTACGCACATGACTAATGCTAGGGAAGGAACCTGGACACCTGGTTCAAACAACTAGACTAAGTAGCTTGTACCACCACCCAACACCTCACCACAGTTTCTGCCAAAAGTTTTTTTTAAATGGCCCCAGACAAATAGCTAGTGCTGTCCTCCTCCCTAGGACCCATCCTGCAGGATAAGAGCCCTGGGGATTCTCCCTTTCTCTTAAGTTTCCTATATTTATATACATCTTCTTAAAACTCACCCTCTCTTATCTAGGAACTCTAGTCTTTCAGTTTATGACACAAGAACAAAAAAAAGCCACTGGTGTGTCCTTGGTGACCGTTAGGTTCCCAGGGCGTTAGCTCCCCAAGATAAGCAAAAGAGCTAGAAAAGTTTCCACAACTCTCAAAATCATACAATATTCCTATATTATTTCAAGTTTAATATGTGAACAAAGATTGCACACAGTAAATAAAAGTGAGCTAAGATGTTTCGTGTGTGTGTGTATGTGTGCGTATCTTTAATGACCCATACATGACACCGCATACATGTAGATATCAGAGAACAACCTGTAGGCATCATCTCTCTCCATCCAGCATATGGGATCTAAAGACACTTAGTTCATCAGGCATAAAATCAGGCACCCTTACCCTATGATCCATCTCACCAGTCCAAGAATTATTTTTAAAGTAACCTCAAAATATCCAATCCTATCTAAACCTTTATCAAACTATCAGGAAAAACCTTACCTCAAAACAGGTTTAAACAGTGAGAGTTAAGCATCACAGAGATTTGATTTTGTTTCCCCATCTTGCCAGATACATCCTATTCAGCCAAAGTAAATGTTCCACATTAAACACCACTCTGAGTCCACTTCAATTAGGCTTCAATGTAAAAGCCTGATTAACTCCCATTCAATGTATGACTCAAGACATACAAGGTAAGAAAACTGATTAAAAATTCTGTTAAATACGCTTATTGCTGATTTCCATGTTGCACCTCAAATATCAGATAACCACAAGTCACCAAAGACAAAGTCATGCAGAACACAATCCTGGCAGTATTCAGAGCCTGTCCTTTTGCACTTATAGGACACTGGGATGCCATAGATTTTATATGTGCTGAGTGATACATCTCTGACTGTCACTAAAGCAATAGGCATGTGGCTTAAAATTAACCTTCTTCCTCCAAAACAACAGCTGTGGACTGGCAATAATTGGAACAATTCGAGGCATGTGAACCAGAAACTAGCAGAAACCTATAGAGGGCCAGTCACACAGTACAAGAGTCCGTCAAAATACTGTTATCCAATCACATTTGCCAATGCTTGGAAAGAACCAGTCACGATTTTCATGATGACAGATACACTGTAGTTTTACGTTCACCTTACTAATGGTGACCTCCACTTAAGTAGCTTTTGAAAAAAAATTGACAATTGAGTAATAGGAAAAGTATATTCTCACCTTTTTGGTTGTGAACCTTAGCTTTTAATGACTGCACCCCACAGACTTTTTAAACTAAATGTTATGTTTATTGTAAAAATGGTTTAGGACTCAATGGGATGAGTACTAGTTCTAATTTGTAAACTCTGCATTTTAATTGATAAGCACTTCATCAACTTCTCTAGTAAACCTCACAGATTTCTCAAATTTAAGGTATTCAATACTAAACATACCATTGCTCTCTCAAGGTTGACCTTCTCCCTTCATTCTCTGTCCCAGTGGCCCACACAATCTCCTAAATCATTCTTTTGAGAAGCTTGGAGCATTTCTTGACATTGAACCACCATCTCTATATTCCATCAACATACATTCTTTCATATGCATCCAGTTCATTTGACAATAAAGTTTCCACCTATCATTGTAGTAAGCTCAGAGTGACGCTACTGCTGTTTCCCTCAGAAATGGGTCTTCTAGGAGTACATTTACCCTTTTGGAATATTCCTACCACAAACATTCATGAATCTCTACCACCTTTCTAGCCTAAGAACTCCTTGCCAGTGGGATATATCCATTCTTCTAAGTACAGCTAAGATGACACCGTAATGGGCATATTGGACCATTCTCCCTTTGATGGTTCCACCCCCCCCTTAGTTTTGCACTCAGCAATCCTTTCCCCATGCCACTCAGTTTTGACCTCAATGGCATGAATGGCTGAACAATTTTGCTTACTTTGTTTCCTCTCCTTGTTGTGTTCATCACCACATTCCAGTTTTATATTAGACATGAAAAATGTAGACATTATAATATATTTAATTCTGTGAATAAGAGCCAATAATAGACCATTGAGCAATGCTACATCTAGAAAGCATGTCAAATGCCTTTTTATTCTCCACATCATAAAAATCCACAGAACAAACCTATCATGAGATAAATTGCAGCATATGTATATTACAGACCACAAAACTTGACTCCCTTACAATGTATTTTTTTTACAATGTCACATGTTCTAAAAATATCACATTGTACAAAAGTGTTAGAATTTAACTGGATTCTAAGCCAATTATTTGTTCTATGGCAGATTGCTTTAATACATCAATCTATGAAAGCAGGACAGTCACAGGCTGTTACAAAGGTGCTGTGAAGATGCTAATGAAGGGAAAGGGAAAAACACCAACCTGCAATATGTAAGCTCTAGCGATACTGATTCTGGAGAAGAACACTAAAGTCCTGATTAAAAGCTGAAGTGTGTAGACTTTTTACGTGATTTATGTGAAGTGTGTGGAATTCTTTTGATCCTAAGTATCACACTTGAAATTAATAATGTAATCATAAGAGGAGTGTAGTATTACCTATTGCATAAAGATTTCATTTGAGCCACATTTAGAAATGGGACTGTCTGACTTCCTACATTTTGAGCTTTCTCCCCAGGTTATCAGCAATCTCAGCAGGCAATCTTTCAAAAGAGTAGTGAAATAACATTTCAGAGTGCTTTTCTGTGCTCATTCATGGAAATGCATCAAATATCTATTGAGTCCATGCTATCCAAATAGACTCTTACAGACGGTGACACAAGCTAGAACAGAAACAGCTGATTTCTGGAAAAGAAACACATGGAAGGAACCATTCAGAGCAAGGACAGAGTATGGTTATAAAGCTGCTGGCCTCATCTCCTCTGAGAATGCTTCTTGGCCAGAAAAGAAGCACAGGAAAAAGATTGAAAAAACAGAATTACTATGGAAGCAATTTTTTAAAAAAAAAAATCCCAGACAGTGAAGCAAGAGCCAACTGCTATCCCTTGTCTCCTACTTCACTTCTATCTGTAGTTAAAGCTGGCACTTGTCTTTCATCTCCTTCTGTGTATGCCCACTTCCGGGAACCAATCGTGTGGTAGAAAGTAATCAATATTTATTGAGTGAATGAACTGTACAAATCAAGAGCTGGGATCACTCCCATGAGATCATAGCGAACCACTGAGAGCTTTCAAGCAGAACAGTCCTGTTACTGTTTTAGTTTTGATTGCTTTAACTGTAAGGGATACTGGAAAGTTTTTTAAATGATAGTAAGGTAAAAATGGAGGAAGCTAATTAAATAGACCGGGTTATAAGTGGCAAGAACAAGTTCCCTTATACAATAAGAGAAAAGAAAAAAATAGCTAGGTTTGCTGGGTGGGTAGGTGAAGTGAGGAAACACCTATGTGTGGTGACTCCTCCTAGGACTGGATTGGTGATTAAAATCAAGGATGATGCCAGGCGTGATAATAAGTAGTAAAGGCAACGGATTTAGAAATAGCCAACTGAGAATTTACAATAAACAATGTGATCCTTTCATCCAAATGGGAAGAGACACT
>JAQHUG010000059.1:7660554-7705716 GCA_028555095.1 Dicrostonyx torquatus
CACTTTGTCAAGGAGTTTTACAGCCCTGAAAAAGACAGAACCCAGTCTGTCATTGCCCTTGCTTTCTGTGGTCCTCTCCTCATTGTCCAGCGTGCTGTGCACCTGTGCTGTATTAAACTGCTCATCCTATTTTGCTTGAAAGAATCAACTCACAACTCACCGCCTGACAGTTTTTCCTATGTTATTGTATATTTTGTTTGCAATCCAAAGTATAATCAGGGAACTAAAGGACGGCCTAGCCTACAGAGTAAGGCTAATTAAGGCAAACAACTGAATAAGCAAATAAGACACAATTAAATGCTGAAGGAAGACCAAAAGAGATCAGAGAAAAACAGGAGTAACCTCACTGATACTAAAGTCAATGCTGAGGTTTTACGCTAGGATTTCTCAGTTGCTTAGGTGTCTTTATGCTTGGGTTCCTTTAAATGTGCATAGCATGGGAGAACCAGCCAATCTCTGCTTTTAAAATACACGTTTCCTCCAAATGTCATCAGAAAATTTCACCAGAATCTTAAAATACTACCAGATTTTTTCATTTTAATAATAACAAATCAGGACTCTTTGGGACATTTGGAGGAGGGGAGAAAGCTGGGGAACAGCCCCAGGGTATTCACTGAGGTTGTTACCAGTCATAGGCTGTGAATATTCAGCCCAGTATAATCCACCTGTGCATAATAAATGAAGCTTGAAGGTTTTAAGCCAGAAAGGAACAAGGTGTTTCATTGGGAGCTCAAGGAAAGGGGAAAAAATGAATATTAAAAAAAAATGAATATTTCACATGAAAGGACTCTTAATCTTCAAAACATAATCCATTTTTTATACCAAAGCCCCTTCCAGCTTAGGAAGTCTGTGGAGGCCTCAAGTCAGGCAAACAGCTTGTATTTTGCAAATTAAGGGGCCTTTGGCCCCAAGGATTCATTTTTTGTGAAACTCTGAAAGAAAAGCCTGGTTTATTTCTAGGGTTCCCTCTCCCTGATGGAGACAGCCTTCAATGCATTCTGAGGACAAGACTACTTCCCTGCTGGGCCTGCCACACAGTAAGGAGTTAGACAAAGAGATCTTTTCCCCCAAAATAACATGCCTGCTTCCTTACCAGGATGCTCCAAATGCCTTTTATAGAATGAATAAAACTTTGATATATTGAAAGGTTCTCAAGGAAGATGGCCGAGTTAATAACAGAGACCAGTAGGAGTGGGTGTAAACCCAGCACCTTAGGAACAAGAAGCACACTATCTTATCCCACCCCACCCCCACAGCAACACACCACCACGAGAGCAATAGGAAGCAGAATTCTAGAAAATTCCCTAAGATCACATTCCTAAGATTGTACAGACATTCTCTTGTGCTCTTCCTAAATTGATGTGGGAGTGTTCTCCTGTATTTTGTATTACTCTTATTGGTTTAATAAAGAAGCTGCCTGGCTTATAAGATAGGTCAGCCCTTAGGTGGGCGGAGTAGACAGAACGGAAGTTCTGAGGAGAAGAAAGGAAGTGAGCCAGTCGCCATGAGGCTCCCGCAGAAGATGGACATACCTTAGAAACTGTCTGGTAAGTCACCACCTCATGGTGACATACAGACTTTTATAATGGGTTAGTTGAGATGTGAGAGCTAGAGATAATGGGCCAGGCAGAGTTTAAATGAATACCGTTCTCATGTGGTTATTTCAGGCATAAGCAAGCAACCAGCGGCTGAGCAGGCCAGTGGCTGGGGGCTGGGAGTTGGATGCTGGGAACATACAGCCCACACCTCTCCCCTTAATTACAACACTAGATCTGTTTCCACTAGGGTGAGAAGAAGCCTCAAGCAGGGTCATTTGTGAAACATAAACAAAAGAAAGGCTTAGCTAACACAAAACTAACCTGAGTTAGGATACTTGAATTCTAGACCTATTTCACCTATCATTAAAAATGTTAGAGTTGGATCATTGTTACCAAAAATTTAGAATGTGGTTTTTGTCTATGTATTGTTACTTGAGTATGGCCTGAAGTCCTACCAAGATAGGCTTGGCGATTTATCTGGAAGAGATCAACTAAACAGATAAGCATTACTAAAAACAGAGAACTATATATTCAGTGTAGCTACATTGGTAAGAGTAACAAAGAGATCTGGTGACTGACCAAGCCCATCTCTGAGGGCTGGAATAAAGTTTGGGTTTAAATAGAAGATAAGTAATCGTGTTAATTAATCTATCATTGGTGTGGTCTTCCCTGAAAGGGAGTATGACATGTTGTCAGAACTCTGTGAAATATTTTAACTGGAGACAAGTTCCTTTTGGTTGTAAATAAGACCCTAGCTTTCTCCTCCTTCTGAGATTCCTGGAGAATTCTAATTTCTTGGAGTTCAATGTCTCAAAATCTGACAGTGAAATGGAAAGAAATGAGTGTTTCTCCTTACAACATCTTCACTCATGACCTTTACAGTATGACTTGAAAGGTCATGTTAGGTGTTCTATTGTTATTACTGTGTTGTGTTTAATTTTGTTTGAAGCTTAATTTGTCTCAGTCTATTTCTATGTTGACAGATCCAGAAAAACTTTGCATATTGTGTCAGAAATGAAAGTACACCACACACACACACACACACACACACACACACACACACAAATACATGGCGGGGGGCATCAAATGAGCTCAGTGGGGTGGATACATCAAGTGAGCTCAATCTTGGCTCCTCTTGGATGAGAGGACACGGTGCCAGACAAAAGACATTGAGTCTGGGAAACTGAATGGATTTGATTTGTCTAAGCCTTAAGAAAGCAAATATTACTGAAATGTTGGCTGACCGCCACTGACTTCCAAACAGAAATGGCTTTCAGATATACTGTAGGTTCTCAGCAGGGTCTGTTAGAGTGAGTGATGGGGTGGCTGTGTACTGCTGAAAACAGAAAGACAGATTATAAAGTCTCCTTAACTGAGACAAGCAGAAAGTACCAGCCCAAGAGGAAGAATGAAGGTACTATTTGAACCCCTCCCTGAAAGACTCAGAAAACTTGGGCAACCCTCATAATGGCCTCTGGAAATGTCTAAATTAAGGCTACCTGAACCAAATTACACAATGGTAGGAGTGTAAGACCCACGCACAAGTCCCAATTTAGTCTTCATTCACATCAGGTGGGCACAGTCTTCCCATGGAATCCAGTTTGTTTATAGATGGAAAACAGCTAGACATTCTAAACAATCCCCAAGGACCCTTCTGTCATGGGCATTTTGTAGTGTACCATGGAAGTACCAGTGACTTCCATTTAGCATGTGTTTTTTAGATATTTGACCAGTTTTAATATTTGTGTGTATTAATAAGGCACTTCTCATGTGCTAGGCATTATGCCTTGGACTGATTTCTTAAACTAATAGTCTGCTTTCTATAAGGTTACCCTTTTCCTCAGAAGGTAGCAAACAGCCCAAAGTCATCCAGTCTAGCCATCTATCTTCAGGAAGTACAGAATTTGATGCTTGATGATTTGACGTTTATCATGATGATGTAGAGAGGAATGAGAATGTTTTCCTCAAGAACCACCATGATTTTTCATGGTCACAAAGTTCTCTGACATTTCCCTTGAACCTTTCATGTTCTCCTGGTAGACAGTACTTGTGGAAGCTAACACAGCTGGAAAAAAAAATCTCTCTGTTTGCCTATTTCCTAGGTCGTGAATGCAAGGAGACTTGTCAGATCAGAATGTCAGGGTGATATTTTCTCCCCGTGTTCTAGAGTATTCCAGGTTGTGTAGTCCTTAAAGAGAGTCTAATCCAGTTGTTTCGTTTTTCTGGGAAGAAAAACCATAGCTTATTGAAAGTCCCACTATTAGTTAATGAAAGGAAATCAAAAGTATGAGTTGATTACTGAATACCAGTTTTACTGGTTGAAGTATTTGCCCATTTCTACCGGCAATGCTTTTTCTGGTAAGATGTGGTTGTTGTTTATTTGTTTTTTGCTTTGTTTTGTTTTGTTTTGGTGTTTTTGTTTGTTTTTCTAACTTTGCTTTAGCACAGGGACCATTTCTGGTGAAATCAACATGACAAATCAAGAGTCTCATTATTCTGAAAGCAAGCATACTGGATGGAAGGACGTGTATGAGGGAAAGAGAGACATTTGTACTGGGAAATGCACAGAAGAGGTATCAGAGATGGTGGGTCTCAAGGGTAGGAGTGAAAGTCAGGGAAGGAACATGGAGTAGATAGAACCAGAGTGCTGCAATCAAATCAAGAGATAGAGGCAGGGCAGCTGCATTGGTTTGGAAAAGCAGTTCTGTTAGTCAGCCTAGCTTTTCTTGGTCTGCTGTATACACTTGTGAAGATAAACACACCCTTTCAGCTTCAGATCTCTACATCAGCAGGCAACGGCCATTTAATGGAGGATGGGAACGAGTCACTAGACAGAATTAGAGAAAGAGAACAGAAAGATGGAAATTTAATTCAAGAAAGAAGGAAGAATGCATAAAAGAGTTGAGGTGAAAGAGTCTTACCAGAGCCCCTTAACTCTATGGCAACGGATGGCAAAGAGTTTTCTTTAAAAGAAGGGCTTAGAGGATTGAAGGGTCAAAGCAAAGAACAGTTACTCTTTCACTTTAGTTGCATTTCAGTGTTACAGAGAGAGTGGGCCCTTTTGCTTGTCCTGGCCACCCGAAATAACCACACAGAAACTATATTAATTAAAACCCTGCTTGGCCCATTAGCTCTAGCCTCCTATTGACTAATTCTCACATCTTGATTTAACCCATTTCTATTAATCTGTATATCACCATGAGGTCATGGCTTACCAGGAAAGATTAAGCATGTGAGACCTGGCAGCTTCATGGTGGCTATCTCACTCTGGTTTCTTTCTCCCAGAATTCAGTTCTGTCTTCTCTGCCTACCTAAGTTCTGCCCTATCAACTAGGCCAAGGAAGTTTCTTTATTCATTATCCAATAAAAGCAACACACAAACAGAAGGAACACCTACACCACACCATCTCAGTACTGGTTTTATCCTGTCCCATCTGAATAAACCAGATGCCTTGTTCACCTTCTGGACTCAATCCTTTGTTTCTAAATAAACCGTTGCAGAAAACAGTGCTCAATAAATGTTTCATGAGCAAATAGTCAGCCTCAAACATTGATTTTTATCATGCCATTGATGACAGGCTTTTTTCCTTTACCATTCCTTCTACATAAACAAAATCAAGCAGTTCCAGAATACAGACAGTTAACCATGAGGGATAAACCCGGAGTAGAGTTTACAGAAGTAGTCTGTCAACAAATGCAGACAACAAATGTCAAGCACATGTCCCAGTCTGTAAGGACAGCAGACTGCTTTCCTGTAGGAATAAGATCCTACAACTAGCAAGTTAGCAACTAGCAAGCAGCCAGGAGAAAGTACAAGCTGTTCCAGGAGATCTCTCAATGTTTAAATATAGAAAAATGATCTCTCCCCGTTTCTCTGGTGATAGTTAAAACTATAACTGACCTATGAACCAACAGGTGCATCTGCCTGTGATCTCAGGCTTACAGGATGAGGTCCTCATTTTTTAATTAAAAAAAAAAAGTCAATACCTTCTCTTAACTAGACCTAGTGCATGCCCTAATTCTGCTTTTAGCATCTATCCAAATCTAATCAATCATATGACCACGGCCACTCTAATTTCAACCATGACAAGACTTACATTATCTATAAGCACGCAATATATTTGCTTGCCTGTTTCTCCAATCTTGATCTGAATGTGTAGGTCACACCTAAGTATTGTTTTGAATGCATATCTTGCTTAAGTGTATATATGTTTATGCCAGTGTTCATTTGTGTGTACCACATTATACAGGTACTAATGCAGGCCATAAGTTCTTGGACCCTCTGAGATTGAATGTAAAAGTGATTGTGAACTATCTTTTAAGGATGCAGGAAACCAAATTCATGTGTTCTGTAAGAGCATTACACACTCTTAACTACTGAACCACCTCTTTAGCACTCAAACATATTCCATGGTTCCTACTAGTTCTGGTATTTAATTGTAGGCATTTCCTTTTTGTGTTTGCAACTGGCAAACCTGGCATCCTTGATCTCACTAACCTTCACTGACTATATGTTCCAATGGCATTACTAAATGTCTTTTTTGTATTTATGTATCTATTATCCTTTCCTATGTCCTGTCAATGTATATGGTATAGGAAGAGAAAAGCAACTGAGGCATGTCTGTCCCTTATGGTTCACTCAGAAGCCACATTATTGTAGCACCAATTTTCATTTTTGGATTCAGTACCTTTAAAACTAAAGAGCAATGAACTAGAAGGACTCTTTTATCTCAAAAACCTAGATATAAGGTGAAAGAATGTAGAGATGGAGGAAAGGGGAGATGGAGTATAAGAAGGCAAAAAGTCGAAGACATAAAAAAAGGAAATAAAAATGAAGCATTATATGAAGGGGATAAATTAAACATGATTTGGAGTCTACATTTACCTGTATAGCAGCTCCTAATGTTTGTTTTCTTTTAAATAAATTGAAAAGATTCTTTCTGCAAAGTTATTCAATATTTTAGACTCTGCGGGCCAGACTATCTTATCCTGATCATTCAGTTCTATCAGTATAGCAGAAAGTAGCTCGGGGCAGTAAGTGAATGAATAGACATGGCTGTGTCACAGTATAACCTATTTTGCACAAACAAGAAGAGGCCCACTGAGATATTCTGATGACTATTAATCTAGATATTAATTAGCTTTTTATTCCTATAGATATTACAACTAGCTCAATCATATCACATTTTATTTGACCGTTCATTGTAAGCCTTTCACTACTAGAATATCTTTGTTCCTTAAAACATAAATTGGTGTAGGAGGTTCTTCTGTCTATGTGTTGCTTTTATTGGTTGAATAAAGAAACTGCCTTGGCCTTTTGATAGGGCAGCACTTAGGTATGTAGAGTAGACAGAACTGAATGCTGGGAAGAAAAGCAGATGGAGAGCCACCATGGAAATACAAAGTCAGACACACTGAATTTTTCCCAGTAAGCCATGACCACGTAGTGACATACACATTATTAAAAATGGGTTAAATTAAGATGTAAGAGTTAGCCAAAAAGAGGCTAGAGATAGTGGGCCAGGCAGTGTTTTAATTAATACAGTTTCTGTGTGATTATTTGGGTGTCCCAGCATAGCAGCTGGGACAACAAGCAACCAGTTCACTCTTGCTATAATAAACTCTCATCCCATAGTTTATAAATAAGAATGAGAATTCTACAGTAGAATTGTTCAGGTGTCTTTAGTTCCTAGAACAATGTCTAGCACCAAATGTGAACCCAAATCAGATCTTTAGAACATGTGTATGTGTGGATGATGCATGTATGAGTTAGTGAATACTATGTGTATTCACGTTCAGCTTGATAGAATCTAGAAAACCTGGGAGAAAAAACTCTGAGCATTCCTGTTGATGGTAAAGGAGATTCTCAACCTTCTTAATGCTGTGACCCTTTATTACAATCCTCATGTTGTGGTGACCCTCAACTATAAAATTATTTTATTGCTACTTCATAACTGTAATTTTGCTGCTGTTATACATCATAATACAAATATCTGTTATAAAGGATATCTGATATTCAACCCCAAAAGTGGTTGCTACCCACAGGTTGAGAACCCTGATGTAGAGAATTATCTTGATTATATCAGATGTAGTGGGAAGATCTGCCCACTATCGGGAAACTCCATTCTCAGGCCTCGTTCCAGGTTCCTATTTTGTCTAGATGGAGAAAGTGACCTGTGCAGCAAGCACACACCCCTGCATTTACTGTAGTGTCTTCATTGGATTGACATCAACTAGGAGCTGAAGTGAACCAACCCTTCCTTGTGTTACCTTTGTCAGGGTATTTTATCACAGCCACAGAGCAAATCAAGACAAATGCCAACAGATATTACCAAGCCAATCACAGGCACTGGGAGTTGCTCTCTTTCAAATTTTTTAATGAAAATTATTTTTCCCATTTTAGAGAATAGGAAGCAAACACGTAGAGTGACTTACCCACAACAAATAGCATATTTATTTAAGATAAAACATTTGACTCCAAAACTGTCTTACTATATCTCAGCAGGTGTCTTTCTGGGTTACACGTGGTACATCCCAAGAATTCAGGTTGATTTAAATTTCCCTCATGACTTCTTTTGCACACTCTTGCTCCATGTAGCACTGACTTCTCTGGATAGTTTCTCCCACTCTTATTCCCTCTTCTGCCCACATGCCCTTGTGTTCAAAGACACTTCTCCTAGCCACTGATTTAGAAGCAACATCAGCCTCTGCTCAAGGAGGACTCTAGAGCTGTTCTTCTCTTCCAGAAATGATACCTCATGTGATTTTAGGTCCTGGTTTAAAATTCATACCCTATCTAACCCCCAAGACACAGTTAAAGTGATATTACAAAGTTAAATAAGATATAAATCAGGACAATTAAAATAAAAATGGAACAAAGAATACTTTAAACAGTGAAGGAATAGATGTAACCAGGCACCTGGGATGAACTAATTGATCTGGTTTTAGTTCTGAGGCTCCTGGCAGCTGAAATAAAGTGAAGTTAATTGACCCCAAGGGGCTAAAATCCATGAACAGGGTCTCATTAGCATGGGAATCCAACCACTGAACAAAGAAAGGCTGAGCTGAGAGCTGTGACAGTGTGCCCCAGCCCCAGGATAGAAGGAAGGATCCAAGAACTATACAGTCCACAACCCAAGCGTCATGTCTTCTCTGGTTAGGACATTTCACAACAACAAAATGAAAGTGCAGCATTTGGGGACAGTCACATTCTCTAGGTCTCTGAAGCTGTGATACTCACTGGATCACCTGCACTGTCTTTATCTTCTCCGATGTGTAAAAGGAGTCACCAGCCCTTGCTTATTTCATGACATGTTGAGATAGTAACATAAATGTCCCAACCACCTAGTCAGCAATGAGGTAGAGACAATTCACGTTCATTCCTCCCATGGAATAATTGAAAAGCAGTTCATCATTGTGCACAGCTTTAAAAAAAAAGAACTAGTCTTAAATAGGTTAACAGCCAGGAACTACATCTGCCTCGGTGTGAAGCCCCCATCAAATATCTCTATCCCTTTTTAAGTCTCCACACACTGGAAAACATGAGAATTCTTTCACGGCCAGGAACTAGACCTGAAGTTAATATACCCAATCTGCCCATGGGAGACCTTCAAACAGGAAGACTGCCTTGTGGGCAACTGGTGATTTGTGAGCAAAAGTAACTAAATGGTGTTTGTGATGGCACTAGATATTACTTTCGTTCCTGATCCTTAGATATAAATACTATAAAAAACACTGTCACAGCTGAACTGTAACTGCACTTTTGCTTGAAAATCTACACACAGCATCAAGCAAGCAGTGCACCAGACCTTAAACCCACAAGACCCTCACAAAGATAACTGTAAGATACACACACACACACACACACACACACACACACACACGTATGTACATATCTGTACATATATGGAAGTGCCTTTTAACTCAAGGGTAGAAAGTTTCTTAAGCATGCACTAGGCCCATAGTTCAATCTCCAGCACACACAGAAAGAACCAATTTTCTTGAATGTGTCACTATCAACTGTTCAATCTTGACAAAGTCTTTTATTTCCCTTAACCTATATTTACATCAGTATAAAATAGATATTTCAAAAAATACACTGGCTGTGTCACCCTTGCAGAGTATCTAATGCAATGCACGTAAGATAAGAAATGTGCACTGTTTCCATTATTAGTAGGACACTGTGTCAAACCCAGCTACCTCCAGTTTATCCAGTATACTGGTACTTTGGCATTTATGCTACTGTCCAAAATGTGGCATGCCAAGTGTGACAGGAGAAGGCCCATAGCTATATTAAGTGGAGATACAAACAGATTGCTCAGCACTCCCTCCAGGGAATGAGATATGGAGTCAGCGAAGGGTGAATTTTCACAGAGCATCCGATTAAAAACACATCAGTGAGAGAAAGCTGGCTATATGGGTCACGTTCTTCAAGTCATAAGCCCTGAACATAACATCTGCTCTATTCCCCACCTGGCACCAAACACTTCTGTCACCCACACACACTTTCCACAATTTAAGGTTCTGATATTTCCAACATGTTCACTCCTCATGCAAAACACCAGCACCCCATATGACAGTCATCTCAAATGTGTTCTTAAATCTAGGAACCCATCTATAAACATTTAATACCTACTGCTTCCTTCTTTCTTTCCATTTATGTTGGGAGTTTCCTAAGTCAGTGAATCATCCTTCCTGTCCTCAGTCCCTGAAAAATGATCTTGGACAGATACTGTAAATTGAGATGTCGTTATTTCCCTGATGCCGTCCTATACAGAGAGACAGAGATGCCCCAACTCCCCAACTATTCCTAAATCACCTACTCAGAAGTTCTTATTCTCTCTCAATGCATATTGTTCACACAGCCTGCAATGGACTTCTCCAATGTGCCCTCCTGATAAATTTAATACCTCTACAGTTTTAATCTTAAGTATCTTTAGTAACTTAACTGAGTTCTTAGTCTTTCCTCCTGAACCCCTAAGGCATGTTAGGGAGGTGATACAGAGGGAAAGAAGCAAGAGAGAGAGAGAGAGAAGGATGAAGCAAGAAAACCTCTCTTTCTTTCTTATTTTATTGAGATTCTTCATGTTTCCTTAGTAACTTATTTAACATCTTTGCATATGTTTCTTACTTTTAAGTTTGGGATAACTATATATTTTTTCTAAAGTGGAGGATAGTAGGAAGAATTAAAGCAGGGCTTAAAAGATGTTTTGGTTCAGTGTCTTTCACATAGCAACTGACAGATAAATATATGTTATTATCTGAAATACACACAGACACATGCACATGCACACACACAAACACACATATTCTAAAACTTTCTTATCATACTCACTATTTAATATTAATATTTAGTATTAATATTTCTAACTATAATGCCATTAAATGTAAAGGCCATGCTATTAGTTTGTATTTCTATCTCCCACACAGAGCACATGGTAGGTATACAATTTATATCAAACCTTCAAAGTCTTCCAGGATATTGCGTATTTTTGCTATATCTTCTAGCAAAAAGTAGAGTCTATCTATGCATGTTCATGAATGGGCAGATGGACTTCAAGATTCTACAGCCAAATACTTATCTGATATCCTTTAGCAAGGTTGTAAGCCTAACCTCCACATCATAGCTTCCAAGAAAATATATGCAGCTCCAAATGTTTGACCATCATTTGCTTGCAAAACTGCACTTATTTTCCTAAAAGGAGCATTAAATCACAATTCTATTCAAAATATTTGTTCATACCTACTCTATGTGTATGGACATTTGTAGATGTGTATGCATTTGCCCTCCCCCCTCCAATGTGAGGGTGTGTGTGTGTGTGTGTGTGTGTGCGCACATGCATGTGTATCGTGAGGTCTTGATGTCCAGAAGAAAATTTCCAAAGTATATTTTTAAAAAAAAAAAATCTTCAGCTTCAGACTTTCTCTCACGCACCATGACCAGCTTCCTTTCAGGGCATTAATGTGCAGCAGGTATTTCTTCTCTGCATGAAAGTAAAATCATTGTTGAAAAACATCAGATTATCAAGTGAATCCATGCAACATCTTGAATGCAGGTAGTAGCCAGATGGCAGCCTAATCTATGGCAATAGGCAAAACCCTGAGAGCCAGAGGCACCACAACCCCTGCCTCATTGAATATTCACAATCACATACACATCTGATTCCACTCATGTAGCCCCCCAAACCTTTGCAGATTGATCCAAATGCAAGAATCTTTGATGAGGAGTCCAGATTCCAAGCTGCTTCATTCTAGCAATTTAACTTTACTTCATTTTGTTTGTAACTCTATTGGCATCTTCTCCTCATTTCTTTGTGCTAAAGTCTTCACAGCAATGAACTTCTGAGGAGAACAGAAATCCTATGGAAAAAACTGCCCCATCAACTTTAATATTGCAAACATTCCTCATCCAAAATGAAATAAATAATTTTACTAAGACGCTTCAAAACACTTTCCAAAGGAGAAAAGAAGGTAGTCCCAAATCTCCTACACAGATAAGGTCATCTCTTTGACACCCATTTTACTCTCTTCATCACAATAACACATTGTGGAACTTTAAAGATTCCTTATGAAGCCGGGCGGTGGTGGTGGTGGTGCACACCTTTAATCCCAGCAGAGGCAGGCGGGTCTTTGTGAGTTCGAGACCAGCATGGTCTACAAGAGCTAGTTCCAGCGCAGGCTCCAAGGCTACAGAGAAACCCTGTCTTTTAAAAACAAAAAAAAAAAAGATTCCTTATGATGAGGACTTTTAGAAGTAACTTGAAGCCAGGCCTTCTGATACCGGTAAACCAGTACTCTGAATTTTATTTTTTCTCATGTGTGCCTTAAAGACAAGAGTAATAATTGACAGAGAACATGCTTTGCACCAAATACTGCTTTAAAAGTTCTTTTTTTTCAGCTCACGCAATTCTCACAATTCCAGTTAGGTTTTGTTACTCTCCTTGCAGATAGGGTAAGTGAAGTACTGTTACTAAGCATACATGACCACTGAATTTGGATGCATGATTCACCTGGTGCAAACTCGGGACACTTAATAACTAAGTTTTCAAGATCCTGAGACCTTGACTGAAAGCTCCCTACTGGTCTGAAATGTATCAAATAGGCTTGAGCATAGAAAAAAATACATCTGTATTTTTGGTTGGTTAGAGATTCAACCACTTATAATACATGTGACAATAAAAAACTCTGGACAATGCATTCCCCTAGATATTCTGGATTATGGCATATACAAAGATATCATTATAGTATCCTCTAGTCAAATGAAGAATGAGAGGCTGTCAGTGACCTTTAGCCTTCTATGCTATAAAACCAAGTTACACATATAAAGACCAATATTTTGACAAACTTGAAATTATCAGTATTTTCCTGTTTCAGGAATAATCATTTGACTTAAAAAAATAAAACAAAACAGTGTTTTATGAGACCATACATTTCCAACATCAATATGAAGTCAGAAGGTAAAAATGCTGGAATAAAAGAGATTTTACAATTTTTTATACAAGTAACCGGTGAGCACTGGTCCAAGGAGGCTGTTAAAAAAAAGGGCACACATGAAAGAAAAACCCAAAAGGCACAGTGCAGGAACACAAAAGGCTAAAGGAAGTGGTGTTTGCATTGCTATATGCCGGCAGAGAAAAAGGAGAAAAAAAAAATCTCATAGACCTTTCAGATCTCAGAGTTTGTGGTTCTATAGCTTTTCCTTCAAGGAATTTAGAATGCTATAAAAATCTAATTATAGAAGAAAAAATAAAGGTTATGAGTTGTTTTATGGCCTTTTCACTTTCTGGTTCTGTCTCCAGTGAATTGCTAAAGAAGGCAGCTCCCATAATGTTAGCCGGAAACATTAGGTATCTGTACTGAAATGTGAAGATGTTAATTAACAGAAGCCCGGAAGCCCAACTCCCTTGCAGACACCCATTTCTTTTCCAGATGAATCAGGGAGTTGCCCAAAAGAATGTATTCTAAGAAGCTCCCTTGACCCCAAACACCAACTTGAAAACTTTCAGAATAGGGCCTGGAACTCTACAACCAAAGTGATTTCTTTTCTTGGAATTCTAGAAGATAGTCCTACTCTCAAGAATAAATAAATATAATTTGTCCCTTGCTCAACATACTCACCCCAGAACTACAGAGACATTCCTGCAATGCAAAACTGATCTTGAGGACACTATAAGCAGTTGAATTTTATTTTGGGTCAAGTTGCGAGAGTTACAATCTATGAAGGCAAATAATGCCAGTTTCCTTGTGCAATTGTTCTTTGTGAGTAGTGTCTTTGTGTGTGTGCAATGAGTGACAAATGCAGACTGATGACAGGGTCTGGCAAACAGAAACTGGGTGATAAAAGGCAGCTGTTGTCATTGTTGGGTTCCTTCCTGGATCACACCCGGATCAATGGCTGCCTCCCACCTCTAAAGGAGAACTAGGAGCAGTTTTCAGATTATTCCATTGTTGTATCCCCATGTGTCACTCTCCATCATTTACCAGCTCTTCTCCCTTCACTTTCTAGGTTATCTGGAGGTATTTCCAGGAACTCCAAACCGATTTTACCCCTCAGCTGCTTTCCCTCAAGATATCCCTCTTCCTAGAATGTTCTTCTGACAGACCACATCTCTGCCCTAAGTCCCCACTGCACATAAACTGTATTGCTTTTTTTTTTGAAGATTAGTTTCAGATTCATACTAAAAACTAAAGGGAAGGTGCAGAGCTATCCACATGAAATTCCCCTACCCTTTCATATACATATGGCTGCAAAGCCCACCCTACTTTGTATCCTAAACCATAGTGAATAGTGTTGTGTCTGTTGGTGAATTACGTAGATTGACACTTGATTACTACCCACAGACTATAGTTTACATTCTAGTTCAGTTTTGGTGTTGCATTATTATGGGTTCAACAAAAATATAACAACATGTGTCTAATATTACAGTAACACGTGCAAGCCTTCTTCAGAATACTGTATCGTTGTACTGAAATGGTATGTAGCCTTTCCAAATTAATTCTTTCACTAGTGATGTGCATTAACCTTTACTCATGTCTTTTCATGTCATAATAGTTCCTTTCTTTTTAGGTCTACAGTACCTGAATATTTCACATTTTATGTTTCCATTCACCTCCTAAGGGACATTTTTGTTTTTTCCAAATTTTAGTAATTCTGAACATGACTGCCAAAAGCAATGTGCAGGTTTCTCATATGAACATAGAATTTCAATTGCTTTAGTCAAATACCAAAGAACATGTCACTGAAAGCACTTGAAAGAGTGTGTTTAATTTTGTAGCACTGGAGATATGCTAATAATTGTCAGGATTGAGAATTTTGGAATGATTGCTTCTTGGACATTCAGCTCAAGGTCGTTCCACCCTCCAAGAAAATGAAACAGAAGCCGATCCATGAATCCATATCAGAACAGTGTGCTGCCATGCATGTGAGCTTTTGGAAAGCATGAATTTGCGTTGTTTTGATATGATACAGCAAAGCAGGATTTAGTGTATATTGTTCACCCAGCTAATAATCCATTAATAAATAAAGAAGCAAACAAAATAAACTGGCAAAAGAATGGGTTGGCAGGATACACGCAGCCTAAGTGCAGCATTTCACAATTTGCGAAACATTTCTGCTTAGTTTAAACCATTTGATCCTCACAGACTCCTGGGACTTTTCACAGGAAATTCAAGCTCAGAAAGGATGATGGATTTGCCAAGTTAAAACACGGCAAATCAAGGTTTAAACCTAGTTCTTCCAATGCTTCTCCCACACCAAAATATAGCTCTTTTATTAAGAAATCAATGAGAGTTTATTGGAGGACTGCAAGACCACAATACAGTGCCTGTGAATGTGACTCAGTTAGAAAAGTGCTCATGGTGCAAGCAAGAGGACCTTAGCTTGGATCCCCAGAACCCATAGGGAAGCTGTATTGTAGAACACACAACTGTAACACTAACCCTGGTGAAGGGTAGGGTCATATCTGGACTTCTAAGCTCAGTAGCCAGCAAGCCTAGCTAAACCAATGAGCTGCAACCAATAATAGAGACCTTGTCTGAAAAATAAGAGATTGAGAAAAACGCACATATTGACCTGTGACTTCCATTTACATACACAGGCATAAGCAATGAATGTACATGGGTATGAACACACAGAAACATGTAAGAGATGTATAACATACACACATGGTGCAGGGGAGGAGGGCAGAAAACCTCAGTCCAAGAACCTTTCAAGAATATAGAACACATAATTATGAGAACAAAATAATAACTCCATTTGGAAGGCAAAGTGAGAGAAAGCAACATGGAATTGCCTAGACAACTGCAGGCACTATCGAACACCTTGGTGGCAATGGCTGAATAGATCAGGCATGTTAGTTGGGAGAACAGATGATCAAAAAATACCAAAACCAGATTTCATCAATTTTCCTACTTTACCAACGCCTGGCTCTCCTTCCTGCCCAGCATATCATGATACAACCGAGGCTTCAGCCCTTGGAGAAAAGCCGAGAGATTTCTGCAAATGTTTTCTCTTTGACAGATGGAGCAGAAACTGAGTAGCATTACAAGGAAGATGGATCGGTACATCACATTTGCAACAATAAAAATGCAGCAACGGTTAAAAGCAGTCTTGGTTAAATAGAAGTGGAAACCCAGGGTTGGCCTAAATCTTTTTTTTTTAAAATTAAAAGTGAAGCAGAATTTCAAAGTTCTTTTTCAACCCCTCCAAGCTTCAGTGCAATAAATGCAGAATGTGCATCTTGGCTAGGTATCAGATAGTGTAAGATTTATATGAGTCAGGATTTAGCCAGGAAAAAACTCCAGTACAGAAAACTGGAGAAAGAAACTGGGCAACCCCACAGACATAAATGTCTTAATACTAGAACCCATGTTACTTCTTCCTCTTTCTCTCCATCTTCTTCCGTGAGAAAAAGCACTGGCATTTACTTACGTTTACTTTTGCTGTTTCTATCTTTGCCTTTGTTAACATTGAGATGTGTAATTCTCAGGGGGCATTCTCAGCTTACCTCACATGGACACATCTAAGTGCTATTCAAATGATTTGGAGATCTGACCAGAGCCAGAGAACACTGGATGCTAGGCCACTGCCTGTCTCAATACTGAGGACATATCAGCATCCAAAACCTGCTGGAGTCAGGGGTTTCTGGTCACAGCTACTCTTCAGAACTATTGAAAAAACTTTCACTAAATGATCAAGGAAGAGCCATACACAGAACACACTCATTTATTTACATAGATACAACTCCCTACACACACACACACACACACACACACACACACACACACAAACACACACAACTATATTAATGAACCAGACTACTCAATACATTAAATCCAGTTTATCTAACATCTTTGGTATCAATCATAACTTCAAATCTGAAGACATATTTGAAATATCTTTCAAATAAAACTCAAAATGGTTACTTAATAGTTACAAATACAAATGCATTAATATTCATTTAAGCACTTCCTTCATTCTTAGAAAGATTGTAGCTGCTTAACAAATGCATATCACAACCATGCAAGCATTTACAGGCCTTACGTCCTGATGAGAACATTCATTTCCATGCAAGCTTATTCACATATGAATACATCTAGAAATCCATGAGTACATTCAAGCACAAAGGACACATTCACATTTGGAAGAGTTAAGCTCACTATCTGTGTGAGACATATGTCAACATACACATGCATGCTGTGGGATAATGCTCTTGTATCCTGTAAAGAAGTCACTTGTATTGGTTTAATAAAACAGTGATTGGCCAGTAGTTAGGCAGGGAGAATAGGTGGTGTGACCAGACTAGGAGAATTCTGGGAAGAGGACTCTAGTCTGCAGTCATCAGCCAGATGCAGGGGAAGCAAGATGAGAATGTGTCACTGATGAAAAGGGACCAAGCCACATGGCTAACATAGATGAGAATTGTGGGTAAATTTAAGTTTTAAGAGCTAGTTAATAATAAGATTGAGCTAATACATCAACCAATTTATAATTAATATAAGACTCTATGTGTTTCTTTGAGATTGAACAATTATAGAACCAGGCAGGACAGAAACTTCCATCTACACATGCAAACTACACACACACACACACACACACACACACACACACACATATATGCACAAAATGCACCACACCGACACTCCATACATACCACACATCACATATCACACATATCACAGCATACACAAAAACCCACCCACACATACCACATACTACATACAACACATAACACACATATCACCCATATTCACACCAAACTACACATACTATACACACATCTCTCATACCATACATG
The DNA here is from genome assembly GCA_028555095.1 of Dicrostonyx torquatus. Taxonomy (NCBI): domain Eukaryota; kingdom Metazoa; phylum Chordata; class Mammalia; order Rodentia; family Cricetidae; genus Dicrostonyx; species Dicrostonyx torquatus. The sequence continues at coordinate 7,678,388 of JAQHUG010000059.1, forward strand.
CACACATATATCATACACACATTTACTCTCTCCTATACACATACCATATAGTATACAATGTACTATACTTTATATAGACCATACTTAAACAGAAATACACATATGTACACATGCACATGTATACCACACATACAGCATACAGATTTACATACCACATACAACACACACACAATACACTCCACAAAACACACATATCCTAAACTTACCACATATATATACACACTCTTCTCTCTATACACACTACACAAAATACACAAGCAGGGTAAATATGATGTAACATACACACACACACACACACACACACACCACCACCACCATCACCACTACTACTACTCACAAAAATACACAGCTCTCATGGTCTCACTCTACACACTTCCCCAAATCAGGTTCTTCCTCTTCCTGTCAAAATAGACCACTGAATATGAAGACCTGTGAGAGAACATAGAATCTGGAAGAAACAAATGTCACATATAAAACAGATGCCAAGATTAAAATAAGTCTAAATGGTCTGAGCCAATGTTTCACAGGAAACATAAGGCACAATGCAGATCAACAGTGGTTTATCATGTGTCCAAAAGAATAAGAGCTGTGGGAAAGAACAGGAATAAATGCATAAGTCACCAGACAAAACTGCCCTAGAAACATCATAAAACTCAGAGTGTCACACATGAGTTTTAATATATCTGAATCTAACATTGTCCTATGACAATGCATATGTAAAGAAATGTTTTCTAAAATGACAGTCAACATAAAGACAATAATGGCCAGTGAGTAAAGATGTTCATTCTATTTTGTTTTAAGCTCTCTCTTGTTCAAGGTAAGTGTTTGTCTTTGGTGTCTATAAAGGCAACCATCACCCTGTGAGAAAATACTATAACATTCAGAAGATTTATATGTTACCACCATGGATGACATTTGGCTAATGTGTCTACCATAAGTATTATAAGTATTTCATCTCTCATGTTTATATTGTATATGCATATTTATTTAAGAATAATCTCTAAGTTGCTATATACATATTTTTCATGATATGAGAAAGAAAGTAGACAGCCACTGGTGCAATCTTCTTCTAAAAATTCTCTAATGTCATAATGCTAGGACTTTCAATATTTGATGGTACTAAGATTGGATTTTTTTCATTTCATAAGTGCTCCTTTCTATGAGTCTACGAGATTCCAACTCTTAAGTTTTTATTATACTAAGATTCTGTGGTTTAAAATTTTGATAGCTTCTAAAATTCTACAACTATGGTTCTCAAATGTCAATATTACAAGAATTTAACATTTGTAGCTTACAATTTGAAGATCAATTCTCTTGATGAGAATGAGGTCACTTTGTCATTTTCTGAAACATGAAAAACCCCAGGGGTCAAAGTAGCTGTACTAACTGGTGAGGACAGACAGACCATGAAACAGAAAAACACCCTGTAAAGAAAAGTCCCATGTGTATGCCACATCCCTCTGCCCATTTTTGTCTTCAACTTCATTTTATGGTCCAAAGTTTGAGAGTATTTACAATACACGAACCAGTGGTTTATCCTAACCTCTAGCATGAATCCTGAATGCCTGAACAGAAAGCTCCTAATAAATTCTAGGACTGACATAGCTGAACTCGCTGTGACACATGTCTTCCCTCTTTGCCAATGTTTTCTTCCTTTCCCTCTTCTCGTCTGCATCCTTTTGTATCATCTCTTAACAGTTTAAAATTCTCATAGATATTAGCTACACAAAATTCTCATGGATATTAGCTACACAGTCCTCTTAGACATCCAATGATCATTTCTCCCATTATACAGATAATGAAGCTGAGGCTAAATATAATTTATCGAAATCCCTTAAGATGATAGAAAAAAATGGTAAAGCTGAAATTGTTGAGTCCAACTTTCCAAATTCCATAGTCACCCTATACCATCCTTATAACCAATAAAAATATCAACTCCACAAAACACTGAGAAACCCAAAACTCAGATATGAGACCACTGCTTTTGATTCCTCAATATAACTCTAAACACATTTTTTCAATCAATGCCAACTCTATTTTATGATATCCAATGCTGTTCTTCCATACTGAACAGTTCATTTAATTTTCCTGTCCTTTTTTCTCCTCCTGAGAGTGCTGTACATGGCATGTGTTTATTTTTCAATTAAAGCAAATTAAACTTAATTTTGTTTTGAGAAATTTTTTTTTTAGAATTTCACAGCCCACGTTGAGATAATTGAGACCCTGCTGTTTCTGGAAGCAGTGTTTAGAGAGAGGAGGCCCTGATCTGACACCACCTTAAAGAAGCCATCTTTAACCCCTCTCTTCCCTCTGTCTCACCAACCGTGTTTCTCTAGGCCATCCACTTCTCTGCCACTGTTCTGGTCTAGATGTGCATCTTCTGTGCAGTAACTACACCACAATCATGACCTGCAAAAGGGCTAGCAAGGCTTTTCCTACTCCCCTCTCCACATCCTCCTTCATTCTCAATTATAGATCTACTCAAGCCAACAACTCTCTTAGTAGTCAGCAAAAATTGTCCAAATAAAATTTAGTAGATCTAAGTCCTGAAGCTTTAAGTAGCCAACTTTTGCATAAATCCTCTAGCATACTCTCTCGACACACTGTTCCTACTCTTCATCTGAAATGGTTCTTCCCTGCATCCTAGCTGTGCAAACGTACAAGGCCATGGGAATAGACCTCGTCTCTGTTCCTCGTCATACATAGGTATGTACACTCCATACTCCAGCTTCAGCACCAGCCACTTCACACAATCTCAGACTGTACATCTGTCTGCTCTCACACTGTCATTGGCTTCAGATCAGGAAACCAACTTTATACATAAAGAATAAGAATCAGAATCAGATATGTAGTTGATCCTCAAGAAACATACCTCAGAAAGCATTAATGAGATGTGAGCAATAAGCAATAAGTTACAAGAGGACACAGGAAGGGGAAAAGCAAAAAAAGGGCATTACTATAGTAACCTAATAACAGTAATAACAAAAAAAGACAGAGAGAAGGAAAGGAAAGTGAAGCTTACATTAAATCAACGAGGAAACTTTTTTATCTTATAATTTTTTTAGTATGATCATAATTTCTAAAATAATGTAGATCATTAAAATTACCTAAACACAAATTTTTCATAAATGCAATATTCCTATATTTGCATAGAGGATAGATTTTCTACTATTTGGAATATCTTATATATCACATGGAGTGCTAATATTAATTGAAAGAGAGAAAGTTGAAATTATAAGGTCAAATAATTTTGAGAACACTTGAATTAAGGATAATTAAATCTTCCTTGTAGGACACAAAAGATCTTTAAAATGTTTATGCATATAATATAATGCTTCTCTCAAATGTATTATGCTACCCAGTGCACTATGCTCAGAGTCTTCAAAATCCCAAGCAAAACAAAATAATAAAATAGTGCTTAAAGAGACTGTTATGCAAGGAGAATGATGTTAGAATTGGACACAGGGAACTGGTATTCTAGGCCTCGAGACTGTATGATTGAATATGACGTTTGTCAGTTCAGTCTCTGTTGTTATAGTCTTAAGCTTTCTCATGTGTGTGTATGCATATGCATGTGTGTGCGTGTGTGTGTATGTGTGAGAGAGAGAGAGAGAGGGGGAGGGAAGGAGGGAGGGAGGAGGGAGGGAGGGAGAGTAGGTATGAGTGTGTGTTGTCAGAATTCAGGTGTGTATATACTTTGGCACATTTAGAGATCAGAGGACAACTTCAAGTGTCAATGCTCACCTTTCATCATATTTGGTATAGTCTTTTGCTAGTTGCTGCTGTGTTCTAGTGAGCTTCAGGAAATTCTGCCTCTACTTCTTACCTTGCAATAAGAGCTTTATGATGATAGTTGCATGTGACCCTGTCCAGCTTTACAGTGGTTCAGTGGATCTGAACTTGGGTCATTATGTTTGTGGTTGTACATAGAGGATGTACATTATTTTCACTTTGAACCACTTGCTCTGCCCTCGATTTCTTTACCTTTAAAAAAACTGGACCAGTTTGTGGAGCTTTAAGACTCTTAGCGTAGCTCTAATATCTTATGATTCTGGAATGTAGACACGCAATCTTTATTAAGTTTACCATGTTCGCCACATTCATTTATTCCCAGAAGTCTAAATTGTTCATGCTCATCTCCAGGGCAACCCTAGCTTTCACCTTTCCGGAAGACTCAGAGACATACTTTCAGTCCTGAGGTCTATTAGGCAAACAACGTGTTTCCATTGGAGCCTATCTTAAAGACTGAGCATACTGTTGTGATAGCAGTTGATCTGCCGACAGCAAATGTATGCTCTGCATTCTGGTAACAAAGGTGATCAAGGCACAGCTTTACATTAGCCTTTTCTTCCCAGGAACCCACAGGGGTATGTAGAAGACATACTTGGCTTGCAAAGATCTCAATACAATGGCTTAAATGGCAATAGAAATTGAAAACAATGTGTTCAAGACATTGTCAAAAATCCTTGAACCTTCTTATTCAGATCCTATCAAGTATAATAAAGCAAAGCAGGTAAGAAGAGTTAATTGGGTGCAGGCAAGTGAAAAGCTGGGCTAATCTCACTTTAATCACTTCCTCCCTACTTCCAAAGTGACTTCAGAATGGTCCCATGATCCTCAAACCTTAACTTCATACATGAGAAAATGGAGGTTCGGGAGAGTAATGTATTCAAAATTCAAAATAAACAGAGAAAAGGCCTCCTGAGTCACCCATGATTCTCAAACAATGACACAGAAAGTATCCTCTCCTCAGAAATTATTTCATTTAATATAAAGGTGGTACTACTTTGTTTTAAAGAGCAAAGAACTACTCTTGTTCATTAGGAATCACAAATCACTTAGACAATCACCAATGTTTTATGAATATTTCCATTCAAGCCAATGGTGAAACAGAAAAGAAGGTGTGCCATCTAAATTTGACTTAGAATGGCCTACAAATGGAGGTAACTACATTCATGGATACTCTAAACCTTCAGTTTTTCTTTTAACCTACCATGGATAACTCATTAATCCCATAAATCCTACTAATTAAAACACTGATTACCCAAGTAAAACACACTCATTATAGAACATAAGGAAACACAGAGAAACATCAAAGAAAGAATGAAATTCATTCGTAGTGCATTATCTAAAAATAGCCACTAATACATATGTGCATCTCATTCCACAATCATGAATTCTTTGATATTTTGTTTCTTATGCTCCTTCAATCGTTCACCAAAAAGTAAGTCAATATGGAAAGGTCCTCTTTCCATAAAAGGACCTTTAAACAGAAGGGCTGTTTATGGAGTACTTACTGTGCATAAGACCTTTTCCCAAGTGCTTTCTGTATGTGATATTCACTCTCACATCAAAACTTTATGGAAGGTCCTGTTGCTAGTCCATTGTAAAAATGATATTTCCTATCATTTCATCTCCTGGTGTATAAAGATACCTATCAAACAGCACAATTGAGTCTTCAGTGTCTACTCTATACTTTGTTTCATTTCAATTTTCTTTTGTCCTCAAAAAGAACATTCTTCATAGACTCTGCACATCTAACTGATTTCTTAGATGGGGTGTCACATTCTTAATTTAGAAGCATTTATTCTTCCCTTGTAAAATTTAACATAGCTTGGCAATGTGTCTGGATGTTGCACCTGGTCTCTTGATAAAGAATCTTCCCGCTCATTCCTGTTGCTCTCTCCACCTTAGTTACACTGGCCTCCTTGCTTTAAAAGATCACTCCAGATCATGGTCTAACCTCTAGTGTTTACTGTCTCAACCACTTGCAATTCTCCCTTCTTTTACTTTCAGGAGTTAAGAAGGTTCTACCTGGCTACATCTACCTAGAATGCTACTTGCAAGGGTATGTGCCAGCTGTATTCTGGATCTCCCCCAACCTTTTTTCAAAAGGCAGCACTTCTGTTGGCATTTTCCTTCCCTATTTACATGAATTAGCATGCCCTCTCCCACCATGCCATCTGTCACACCCACCTTCCTTCTCTAGTCATGTTCTATTTTTCTCTTCTCTATTACGCTTATCACCATCTGACATACACTATATTTTGCTTGTTTATTTATATAATGACTTTTCTCTCAATTAGACATACATATTGGGGGTCTTAGTCCCTTGTGTTCACTGCCGTTTTCAGTGCTCTTAGAACAGTGTCTGACACAAACAAGTGTACAATAAGACATTCTCCTTGTATTATTTATTTTTTAGTGTGTACATGTATGCAGGCACACATGTGTGTAAATATGAAACACAGATCGTGCTGTCAGAAATCAACCTCAATTATTCTCTACCTTTGTCATTGAAGTAGTTGCCAGGTAACTCATACCTTCCTGACAGGGCTAACAGAGCCCTGGGACTGTAGGTATGACCATGTCCATCTGGCATTTACATGAAGTCTCGGACTGTAAACTCCACTCTCACATTTACTCAGAAAGTACGTTAACCACGGACTTACCCTGCCAGCTCTAGTCTTCTGTTTTCAAATGAAGCAACCACAAGCCACATGTGTGTTGTGTGTGCATTTCTTACATTTCAGGGGAGGCTCTGCTTTCCTGCACTGCTTGCCTGGATGGCACTTACTGCTAAAACAGCTGACAACAGTATCATCAGCATCAGCAACAAAAATAGAGACATCTTGGTGATGCTAATTGACATCATGCTTCTTTTGTTCTTATTTGTCATCATCATCATTATTAATTTTCATGTAGCAAAGTAAAGATTTGCTGCATTATATCTCGATTTCTTGCTTAATTTTACTTCATTTCTCTTGTAGCATTTTGTTTAGATGTCCAAGCAAGCAACTAAAACAAATCAAATATATTTCTTTTTGGTGGGGTAGAATGTAACTGTGACATTTTCATGCAACCATAGCATTCTGTGTGTTCCTACTAACCTCCCTTTCTCACTGTCTTCAAGTCTACATCCCTCCTGATTGCTCCTTTCTTTCTTCTCAATTTATTCCCACACTTGATTACTCTTGTTTTAAGTGGTAGAGAAAATATTTTCTTTTTGAAAACACAGGTGGAGTCATACATGTTCTCCATTTTAAAGTTCTACCTGCTTGCCTTCTAATAGCAGGTGATCCTACAATTATGACTCAGTTCATGGGCCAATAATATTAAAAGGCGACTACTTGAGCATTTTTCAGTGTCTCTACAATTCTCCTTTTTACTTCTTTCCAAAGTGTTCAACATCACTTCTCTTGAATTCATGTATATGTGTGCATAAATTATAGAATAAAGATACAGAGTCAGAGAAATATCCACAGAAATATGTACAATATCTTGCAACATCTGGCTGTTGAAATTCATGCCATTTCCACCCTACAATTTTTTAAGTTCCTTTTAACGGTGACAATGAAATCACTGCGATCACAGGTGGGTTTGCAGTCACTGTTTCCATTAAAAGAAGGATCTTGGCACTTAGCTCTGGCTCAGAGTTAGAAAATAGTTTATTCTATGATTGCTGGCCCTGGTTTCAGCAGCATTTGAACTCACACAATTAGGCTGCAAATAAACAGGCTAAGCTAAGGTTTCCTGCAGAGGCATTGTGAAGTTAAATTACTATTTTAAGAGGCTATGAAACTGGCAGCCAGAACTTACTGGAAGAGTGGAAGATAGTCAGGATACTGACAGATAGAGAAGGGAAGGAAGTAAAATGCAGACTGTTAGCAAAGATTTAGGAAGCGCCTTCCAGCAGCCCCACTTAGAACTCCTCCTGGAGCAAATACAATAGATGCCTTCACACTGCAGACATCAGAAAGATCAGAACCGTGGGCAAAGTCGTATGACATAATGGCTGATGATTCGCAATGACTGACCCTACCCAAGACGACAGGTATCAACCTCCACTACAAGAAGCCACCAAGTTGCATGTGGGGGCAGGCTGGAAGTTGCTACTAGCCGGACAATGCCTTAGGCTAATGCAAAGAAAAAGGATAATTCAGGCAAAGAACATCACATTTAAGGTATCATGATAGACAAAGGCTTGAAATCTATTATTGTTACTTATTGCATATCTTACAGTGAATTCCCCACGTTTTAAACAGAATGACCTTGTTGGGAAACTGGAAAGATTTATTTTAAATTTGGTGTATCACAATACATGCAATTTAAATGATCATTTCAAGATATTCAGGAATTTGATCAAATAAACGGCCTTAATGGTGTGGAAGGGAATCATGAAGACAAAGATAAACAAGATATAAAGCCACTGTTAATCATCCATGCTTTCAGATAAACCTGATGGACAACACTGGCCTTACATATTAGGAAATGAAGTACATAGATGCAGGGAGAGAGCTGGCAGGAATTTGGGGTGCCTGAGCCAACTCAGGTTCTCTTTTACCTTAAAGAGAATGGTTCCATGTATGAAATAAACAGAAGGAAAAGGAGAGAAAATTAAACAGGCCTATATGGACTTTCAGATCCCATGGTCAATGACCTGTCTCCATTTGCTTCCTGTGCCACAGCAACAAAGAAGTAAAACTTTTACTTTAGCAGCTCTGCATACTATCCTATTTGTTCTCACCTTCTCAGTCTCTCCCATAACCACTGCTGTCTCACTGCTACACTATGAGATGCTCGGAGGGAGTTGGTTTGTAAGAATGATCCTAAGATTTCTGTTGCAAGGTCCTGTCTCAAACATTAAAGTAATCTCTTTTGTGTATGATATTTCCAGTTGAACACAAGCCTAGGAATTCAGACAATGCTCAATCTGATACATCTGGGCACAGCAGTAATAAGAGCAAAAATGATTAATGCTATGTGGTTGTAACAGCTGACCAGGTACAGTCTGAAACACTTCCCGAATGAACTCATTACCTTATCATCGCATTTCCATACAGAGTTGCTTTTGTTCTCCCCATTTTACAGATGGTGAAACTGACATGGGAACGTTAGGTCACCTGGCTAAAATCAGAGCCCCAGTAAGTGGTAGCACAGGTATTCAGACTCCAGGCCTCAAGCTTTCAATCTCTCTGTTTCTTAGTCAGACAGAAATGGGTTCAAATCCTCCATACCACACCATGGGCTTACTGTTTGGTCTTCAACAGGGAACACTGCTGCGACACACCCCAGTTTTCACATATTCAAAACAGAAGATTATTCTACCTACTCTGTGCTTGTAGACAATATACAACAAAAATCTACTATATATCTATTATAGTACAAGGAATACAAAGCAAACAAGTTTGCCACACACAGCACCAGGCCAGGAGTGGTTTTATAGTAATAACATTTCAGTCACCTCTAAATATTGTGGGTGAACTCTGAATAAGTGTATTTTTCCATGCAAGAAAGAGAAGAGAAAATGAGGAAAAATGTGTCTGGCTTCTTAATATTTTCAGAAATCATTTGTAAGTCTTCACTGGACTATGAATGACACTGTCCTGTTGATATGCACCCAGAATAAAATTATTTATAACGCTCTCAGTGCTCCCCAGCTCAGCCACGTCCGGAAATTGCACTTGATGATGACCACTTCCTCTGAAAGAGTCATATCTCCAGAACGCGTTGGAGCAGCAGTACCACATTACCAGCCCTGCCAGGTAATCTATTTTTCAATATTTCCCCCACATGCCTACATATACCAAAATGCTGATTTCCTCTTTTTAAATGGCTTCTGTACTTGTGCAGATGTTTTTATAGTACTAGTAAGGCTCCTTGTAGGTGTTCCCCCTGCAGTATGCCTATGAACTCAGAACTCATCAAATTCTATGAGAAATGTAGTTTACCCAGTAGCATGTAAACAGCGACATGTTTACATTCTCAGCATGGTCTTCCAGATTTATCATGGGGCTTCTGGTCCTCCAGGGATTCCCACAGGCATCAAGCATTTCATCTAATTTTGCAAATGACTAATTCTTAATATAGCAACTTGAGAACTTATCCTTTAATAGGACGGGTCCTCTAAAATGCAGCTATCCCCTGGATATGTATGAAGCCTTCCGCCATCCAAATCAACTTGTAATCTATACGCTGGTTTTCCACACTACTCACACCCAGGATCAGTTCTTCCCCACTGACTCATTTTCTAGGCCTCTAAAATGCTAAATAAATTACATCTCAGAAAGCCTTTGTGGCATGTGTTGGCTTAACCCTTACAAAGGTTTCTAGCTGTTAAGATGGGCCATTTACTTGGAGTCCTGCTGTTCCAACCTTTACAGTTTACACAAAAACGATTGCATCTCACTTTTGTTAATTGCCATATGGATCTACCTCTCATCCTTGGGGGGCTACAGTTACTTAGCTATTCCCAAGAGGACGCCAACATGCCTCTATACAGCCCTGCACGATGTGAGTACAGAATTTGTTAAGAATGATAGATTGTGTGCCTTCCTCATGCTCCCTCTTTCTGTGTAGCGGTAGCAGGCAACACTGGTAGTGACCACTGTTCACTTTTTCACACCCAGTCTTATTCAGGCTATTCTCCTCAAGGCCACTTGCAATCTCCAAAAGAAAGTTCCCCTGGGAGAAGAAAAACCCCTTCACTGTCATATAAAAAAAATTAATTTCACTTCTCCTTGGCCTCATTATTTTCTTAATTGTCTTTTTTGCCCCCTCAGTAGCAAGGACTGTCTGTGAATTGGTAGAAAGCCTTTTTGGGCTGCTTTATTCCAGAAGGATAGTGGTTTCATGTTAACAATCACTTAGATATTAAAGGATGCACTAGTGGCTCACCATCTATCCCACTCAGGCAGCCTGTCTTGAATCACAACCAGGGCTGTAGATATGACTTCCTTTAGATTTTCTCATCGCTGAGAGGACATCTAAGTCATGATGAAGCATAGCCACCACTCATGTCTCTCTCTCTCTCTCTCTCTCTCTCTCTCTCTCTCTCTCTCTCTCTCTCTCTCTCTCTCTGCTTTTACAAGAACTTTGTCATGCTGCTTTTCCATACAGCCCAGTAGTATCTCTTCAGTGAGCCAAGAAACAGTACAGTCCTTCTAAATTTACAGAAAGAAACCTAGAAAGAAAAAGTCAGACTCTTAGGGAGTCTTTATAGACACTGAGTGGGGTCAAGATTAGAATTAAAAACCTTATGTATCTGTACTTGTATCTTATGAAATTTTGAAATAAAGGAGTTATAAAATAAAAAGATATAGTCTGTGATCTCCAAGGACTTATAATTACTGTTCATTCTCATCACTGTCTTTTCTGATGCATCTTCCTTTAGCCTTCCCCTTTTCCTAAACTCTATGAGATTCTGAAATGGCAATTAGCATCCCATTACGAATATTTGGGAATTTGCATATCTCTTCTGTTAGATAGCCTGCATTTTCATCGTTCACTAGCATATCTACTCAACCCCTTTGTACAAGTCCTTCTGCAAATAATATGTTTAATAAATCTTTGCAGTTTAAACTACAGTCAGATTCTACTCTTCCCCTCAGGTTTCAATTATCTGCTGCCCACATGCTCAGTCTCTTCCCCATTTTCTATATATTTACTTTTGACTTTTAAGCCCAAGGATTTCTAGAAGTTGGTACTTTAAGCAAGACTGGAAATTAAGATGAGCGGAACACATTGAAATGACGGAATAAATGTGGGCGTGATGAAAACAGAACAGAGACTACCTAATAATGACCTCCTGTGAATTCCAGAATGCCTTCCTTCTCAGACCTCATACTTCCCAACTAAAGACATGGCAAGAGAAAGATGTTTAAACCCCTCACTCCCTTGTAAAAGACTTTTTCAATGTGGATTCTATCTGTCTCTCCTGTTTCATCTCATGTTGCACTCTGCCTCATTTAAAGCTACATATACACTGGGTATCTGTACTTCTTTAGCCTTACTAACCATTTCCCTGCGTAATTTCTCCTTTTTATTTAAATCTCAACATCAGTACATTACTCATAAGTGTCTTTTTATGACTCACTCATATAAAGATATATCTCCCACCTTTGTTCTAACATAGGGTCCCTAATTACCTATATGACATTTAATATTAGATTTAATTAGTGTGGCTTTCTATTTGCTTACTCATTTTCAGCCATCTCTTCCTCTGGACATGTGCTCCAATGAAAGCAGGACTGTGTTCATCAAACACTGCACTCCTGATGTATAAACCTGAATTGTTCATTTCAATGGCCAACAGTCACATACAGCCACATAAATAAAAATGAAAGACAAATAAATACTAAACAAAATCAAAACTCACTTCACCAGTAGCCTTGAAACACTTTTAAGGGTGCAGTGGCTACCACTGACTAACACTGAGAACATTTTTCTTATTCCACAAAGTTTTCTATTGAAGAATACTATTCTAGGGCAACATTTGTCAAGTAGAGGATACTCTGGCAAAATATGCTGTTACTGAAAATAAATAAATCCTTTCTTTCAACTCTAACCCAATACACATCATTCTCAGAACTTTGTATCAATACAATAAAGGTGAGATAATCTAGAGAATGATCATAAATTATTATGCAATGTAAGGTAGGCTTTTCAAATGGACATCATAGGGTTCTAGGTATTTTTACTTAAAGGAGAACATTTTCAACAATATGATTGTATTTAGTTGCTTAAATGAGTATAGCATATAAGGACCTGATGACTAGAAAATAATGTTTGTTTAATTGCAGAGACATATATGTAATGGGAAGGTTTATACTCAAAATAAAAAAAAAATCCTTCAAATCTCTTCAGATTTAACACCAGCTGCTTTGGGTGGGAATGAACTCACTAATAGTATTAAAACTGAGCCTTGGAAGACATGTGTTGTCTACATTACCCAAACAGTTTTGATTTCAGACTATGGAGAAAGGTTTGATTATTGAAAAATGTTCAGAGGTTTCTTCAAAAAAATTTCTCCAAGAAAACACTATTTTTTATTATAAATCCAGATGTTCTCCAACAGTTTCATAACAACAGCTCCAAAGAGTCAACCGTGTGATCCAGCTGTTCCTAGCATCAGTTGAACAAACAAATCTCAATGGTGACCAGTGAAGTTGGTTGTGTAGTAGAGGAGTGGAGATGCTCAAGCAAAGCTCAAATCCTTGCCCTACTGCTTAAAAGAAAGTTGAAAACACACGAGCTTCACTTTCCTCTGTCAAGGGGTGCATCTGCCTCACTGGATGGGAGGGGGAATTAAAAGAGAAATGTAATAAGGATCCTGGGACACAGTATGGAATATTGTCAAGTTAAATGTCTACACCTTCACCAGTACCCTCGAGCTGTTGGGGTAAGTTGTGCAGTCTTGTAGCTATAACGGCTTTGCTTTGGGGGAATGAGGACCAATTTTTTGAGAGAGAGTGGGGAATGGGGGAGCGGAGAAAAACTGACATACTGTTGACACTGGATACGACATGCAAAGCAAACACTGATGAAACAATTACTGTGTACCAGTCCCTAGGCATTAAAAGCAAAATGTTCCTGTTAAGAGCACACATTGATGAGATCAAGAGAGACCTGTACCTGTGTGGCTGACAAACAGAGTAAATAGTGACAAAAACTAAATAAATCGGATTTCAATATATATATCAAAATCCAGACAAAAGAGATTGGTCTTGGGAAGATTTCTTCGAAGGATTATTTAAGCCAGGGGTTAAAATGTGATGAGGGCTTGTGGAATGGAGAAACAACGGTTGATATATTCAATATCTTTCACATGAAAGATTATAGTGAGAAACAATGGGGAGAAGCTGTTTGAAAAATTATATTTGATGACTCTTCCTCTTTCCATGCTTTTGTTCATATGGTTACCAGGAGTTCACTAACTTATTTGTTAAACTTTAGGTTTTAGGTCAGAGGATGAATGGAGAGAAGGATGTTATGACGAACCGTAAGGGCCTGTTTTCATGATATGTCCTAATGACTTCCTCGGATAATCTAGCAGGAGAAAGCACATGCAAATCAGACAATATTTCCTCACACATTTCAGGATCTTTTGGTGCAAGGACACTTTCAGAGAAACAGGACTTTCTGATCAATAGCATAAACTCTCTTGAAAGCACTAAGAAAGAGATGTCCCATTTGAACGGCACAAGATAGAATATCTTTTACAGTCCCCACCTATGCTGCTACAGATATATTCCCTGCAGCCTGAGCAGGAGGGCCCCAGAGCTGATTTGGAATAGCTGAACTGTTTCTCCTTGGAGGAAATGGAGTCACAGCTCCCCCTTCTGGGAGCTAAAGTGCCGTCTAGCTCCAGAAAAGAATCGTTGTGAGGTTGTTAATGGCTTTATTGCAGATGGACCTAAAATCCCCATGTTTCTCAGTACTTCCCTGCACTCTAAAAAGAGCATCTAAAAGACTGGCAGCACACTTTTTAAAAACGAATTTGATTTCAACTTCTGAAGCACCTGTGATAGAAAGGACTGTGATTTTCCTTTCTCTGAGGTGGTGAGTCTCATTCCACGTACAGGTCATACCTTACCCAGTGTAGCTCAATTACTATGCAGGTTAAGTCTCAGAGGAAGGAATGTAACAGGAAGGGAGAGTTTCTGGCCCTGTATTGTACACTCCTGTGTATGGATGCCTGCATATTCTTGCATATACTCCTGTGCCTACATCATGAATGTAGAGAAGTGAGATTTTAATTAATGTAAATAAATTCATTTTCCTGAAGTATTTGCATGGATGGCTAAGTACATACTTTGCTCTCAAGAAAGCAAAGATTTTCTCATAAAAAGGCTCAACTATAGTCCAGATGCTCTACTTGGTCCTATGTACCAGTCACATAGTCTTGGGTTCCGACATGCATGTAATTGCCCTCAACCACCCCTTTTGTGTACATGTGTGCATACCTATTCATGCTTTTGTAAAGTAAGAGGAATGACTGAGACACTAGGCACTGTCTCTCCTGGGTCAGGATTCCACAAGGAAAAACTCTGAAATGCATCTCTGAAACAAGTCTCAGAGGTGAAGACAAGCAGTTATCGTGGGTGGGAGTATGGTGGGCACGTAGGATTAGGAAATGTTGTGACTCCTGGAGGTAAAAAGACATAGATCTGGCTGAAAAAAAAAAACTTGAGCCTTGGGCATGCCACCAATCTGCTAGGGAATAGTGGGGAATTGGCGTCCTCTCTTGGAGCCAGAGTCCTGCCTATTTACTCTTTAATATGCATTCCAGTTCTGATCATCTATGCATTGGAAATACATAGTAAGGACCCTTATCAACATAAGGGCTCTTTCTCTGTCCCTACCCCCTCCCACAAATGCACGAGAAAGCTCTAACCATAGCTTTGCAAAAAGTCTACACTATGGCCATGGCCTCCTGAAGGCTTCAACCTGAGAGATCAGCCCATAGCCAGAGAATGGTATGTGTGCAGGTGCTTGCAGGTAGAACAGTCACCCACCAGCTGGGGCAGGTTCCTACAAACACTCACATTTGCTTTTATCTCTCCTCAAAAGATACAGATATACATATATAAATATTTTTAAACTGGAATGTTTCTATTTTCTTTCTCTCCCAGAGGCCTTTCCAATGAGCCTTTGTAGACACTGCATCCCACCACCGCAGCCTCATATTCCAGCTTCACTGCTTACAAGCAGAATGGCTGCCATTTACCTTGAGAAAGTAACAGCTGCCTAGTCTGGAAGCCATGCTAACAGCAGTAAAACTCAGCATTTTTGCTGAGTAGGGCAAGCCTTTAAGAGGCAGCCGGGAACCAAATCAATGGCTGGCTCCAGAACCACGGCCCAACACTACCTGGGTAGGGTGGCCAAAGTATTTACCTTTACAAGCTCCTAAAAGGTGGAGGAAATAAAGAGGAGACCTTTAACTCAAATGGTCTTCTCCTTCCCGAGAGCCTCCTCTGGGACCCCTGCCATGGCAGTATTTTAAAGTCAAGAATCATCTGCGAGGTGCAAATCAGACAGCTGTTTAAGCTAACTACACAACATTCTATCATGGATTCCCCATTCACAATCCCTCACAAATTGTGGGTCTTCCTTGGTCCTGACACATATAGACCACCACCTATGCACACATATCAATCTCTCTCCCTTCTCACTGTATCTTCCTAACTTCCTGGAGCCTGGAAAAAGCAGAGCTTTTAGAAGAGATTCTGGGGCTTCCAGAGCTTGCCTGAGATGGAGAAAGCAAAAGGAATAAGTCCTAGGAAAGTACACTATCCATCTCCTGCCTGAGCACCCACAGCTGCCCCAAATTATATTTTCTCTAGGTCCCTGTGCAACTGCGGTGGAGAAGCACATCCCCAGAGGATGCTTACTCTTTTCCCCTGAAGAGATTCAGACAAACTTGTACAGATGACCCTCGCAAAAAAGGGTGGGGGCTCTGCTGTGATGTCAACAGGGAGACAGGGCGATCTCTCTACCCCAGACTTGCCTGCACTAGATAAGGAGATCCCTGACTTCCTCCTTTCCTTTGCACTCATTACCCAGCCTCTCCAAATTCCCATCACAATCCTGGAGTCTGACCAGTGTGGAATTTAAAGCGACAGCATCTCTTTTGCCTCGGATTTTGGACATGTCTCTGTCATTTTAATCAGTGAGTCCAAGTGTGCAACACTACCCATGCTTTAAAGGACATTTTTCTTCAATAGTATCTACACTGGGTTAAATAAGGCACCATCTATATTCCTGTCATCTCCCCCAAACAAGCCCAGGGCCCTAAGAGGATGTCCACAGCGGGCTTCCCCGTGGCTACGTGATCTTGTAGTAAGAAACCCATTCCATCCCCTATAAGCTGAAGAGACCTAATTAAAAATACACAGACGTGCACAAATGCGAACACATGCACACACACACAAATACACACATCGCACTGAAAGTAGGTTATAGGGTTTACACACACACACACACACACACACACACACACACACACACACACACACACCAAACGCAAACGACGCCTTACAGGCAAACACACACTAGCACCACATCAAGTTGCCACCATGGTACACACGTCGGGAGCGCGCGGGGACACATGCCACTTACTAAAACCCGCATTTAACCCTTAGAGTCCAAGCTACAGAGACCCCAGTCTCCAGAAGCGGCGAGAACTTGGAGGCTAGGGAAACCGGACGAGGGTGAAGGGGGGAAGGGAGGCGCAGGCAGGGGCGCCCAGACTGCGGTCCAGGGCGGGTTCCAAGGGCAGAGGGGCTGTGGGATGATGTGCCTGGGGTCGCCTTACCTGGAGTCAATGTCCGTCTTTGGCGGAGAGCAGCGGAAAGACGCTTTTTATTCGGCTCGGTGGGAACTTGGAAGAGCCCTGCGTCCAGCTCGCATACCGGGGACGGCGCGGGGACTGCAGGCGTGGGGGTACCTGGCTTCTAGCAGCCTGGCTCATACTCAGCCGTAAAGTCCTCTTTGCTGGTCCCGAGGACAGGCATGAATCCCAGTTGCGGAAGGCGGCCACTATTCCCTCTGCCTCCGGCTCTCTCGCCCTCTCCTTCTCCTGTGCTCTTCTCCTCCTGCTGCCGCCCCCCCACCGCGCCAGATCAGTTCGCAGCCGTGGGGACCGGGAGAGAGGCGGCTGGCGAATGGAGAGGGAAGTCCAAGTACGCGGCGGTCTCCGGGCGGGGAGCGAAGGAGGCCGGCCTAGGCAGAGGGAGGGACTTCGCTGGCGATGGAGGAAAATGAATGGGGGAGCAACTGCCTGGGGGCGGGGAGGGAGGAGCCTAGCGCCCGGGTGGATTCCTAGGAGTGTTTTCTACATCTTTAGACGGAGGAAGAGGAGGGAGAGAAGTGGGGCCTCGCGGAGGGAGGGGCGGCCTGGGTGGGCTTAAGATTAGCCACTGGGGAAGTCTCATGGGTCTGGAGACAGCGCGGAAAGTCTTTGTATAGGATCACCCAAAGAGACCTTGTGCCCAAATCCCGAATCCTGATTCTAGATGAACCGGGTCTGTAGCTCAGTGATGCATGAGCGTCTGTGTGTTTCTGATTATGCGGGAGCTCGGCGTGACTGCGTGTACGTACCTGAGTGTGGGTTTTGTCTGAGGTGACGCACGTCTGAGTCCCGTTGTGTCTCTGTGTTTTCCCGTGACTATTAGAGATCGGTTTTGTGTGTAATCGAGAGCCCATTTAACCTCTCAGAATGCATGCATTCTCTTCCTTACGGGAAGGATGTCGGAGTGGGAATCCGAAGAGAACGCAAAGTTCTCTAGGGACCACCAGATGCATGAAAAATGCCGGGAGAGCGAGTCTAAGAAAAGAATACAGACAGCAGGAATGCTCCGAATTCAGCCCGAGGTGCAGGAGGGACCTCTTACTGTAGGGAAACAGAAGGAAAGCCCTTGCAAGGTCTGAATACCCACAGGATATGCATTCTATGTATTTTGCTTAGTTCGCTGGAGGCTTAAATCACACCAAAAGTGCAGATTCCTTTTCCCTTGAAGATGTGGCCAGGATGAGAAGCTGGGGTGAAACTTCTAGAGGGAGAAGCAGGAAGCCACGAAAAAAATGTTGGACATTGTAAAGAAGTCCAGATTCAGTAAAAAGTGTAAGTGCTGGGTGTGAACTGAAATTTTGTCTGTGTGTAATGTTGGCCAAGTTACCTTAGCCTTCACGTTCTCCCTTATTTAATATGATGATATAATTTATCCTCTAAATGTAATATAGGGTTGCTCTGGAATTGAAAATGAAATACATACATACATACACACACACACACACACACACACACACACACACACACACATATATATATATATATATATATATATATGAATGGATTTATAGAGAGATAGACAGGGGAATGATCCCTCCTATATAGATAATACACAATGCATAGCATGCACTGCTTTGATTACTACTGCTATTAATGTATCTATCGCCCAAAAGGTAAAAAGAGAGAGGGAGATATAGTCCGTATAAAATAGTAGAAGGAAATAGAATAATAACAAACTGAAGAAGAGTTTTGAAGTAAAATGAAAGAAAAATTCTTGAAAGCCAAGCTAGAAACTTTAAAAAATGCGGTAATTGATAAAGAAGGTGGAGAAAAAGAGGGGAAAGAGGCAAGGACAGAAAGAATTGTACAGTCTAGCAGGGGGTGGAGAGAGAAGAGCAGAACCCTTGACCAGCTCCTCGGCAAGCATATGAGAGTGAGTCAGTACCACGGACAGCTCTCCGGCCACTGACCAGATGAACGATTTTTCTCTTTCTGACTGGTGGAATATTCTCTTTTTCTTGGGCGACAATTGTGTTCTTCCTTTGGTTTCTGGCCTGAGTTAAGACCCTTGCCAGTGGTTCTTGAAATGATTGCAATTATGAGAAATACATTCACCACACTTCTGCTTCCCCCGTTCATTTTAGCATGAACTCCCAGTTGTTATCTCCTACCCTTCCTTTCTGTTCTTCTTCTTGCCCTCTCTTTCTATCTGTACAACACTGCTTCCTAGTTATTTGCTCCATCCTCTTTTTGCTCTGTCACCCTGAGCTCAAGCAGCCTCACTGAAAAATACCAACAACAGCTGGTGATGCAGTCCAGAAACTGCTACAAAACAACCTAGTCCGATGGAGACCAGTATACAAATTCATCCCTCTTCCTATCTCCTCCCTCATAATTAGTCTCTTATGGTAGGATGCAGTCAAATAGGGCACTTAAAAAGCATAAAATGTCATTCTGATTTTACCCGTCATTCAACACAGTCAATATTTCACCCAGAAACACACAGCCTTTTTAGTTCTAAATGCTGCGATATAGAGAGAAAGAGAAAGGAAGGAAATTATTGAAGTTTTAGCAGGCACTAACCTTCATTTGAAGTATTTTCTATATAAGCCTCCAAATGCTTTGTGATGAGCCAAGGCTGTAGTTCAACTCCTAGAGTGCCTTTCCCACATACACAATGCCCTCAGTTTGATCTCTAGCACTGTTTACTAGGGGCATGCACCTAAAATACCAGCACTGAGGTGTTGAAGACAGAATAATTACAAGCTCAGAATAATTCTCAGCTATAGGGAGACTGAGGCCAGTCTGAGACACATAACACACCGCTTCAACAAAAAAATGCTGAGTGATGTGAGACAAATAATAATGCCCCATTTTTATATAATGGGAAACTAATCTCCTTGACACATGAAGATCATACTTAGATGCATGTCACTATGATTTGATCATGCCCAGAATTCCACACTCATGTCCACATCTAAAATATTTATTGTGTCTCCAGAAAATAATGGGAAAACCCTGGGATGATCGGAAGATGTTAGAATTGGACCCAATTTACATACAAGCCTAAATCCATGGAATCCTTCCCTGATATGTGCCAATGAAGGACTTAGTAGCAATTGTCCCTAGAGGAAGATGTGAAGACTTTGTAGGACACATTCAAGACTCACTAGAACCTCACTGGTTCTGAGTTTTGGATAAAACCTCAACCTTTCTGGGACTTAGCTCATTTGCATTTGGCTCTGTTTAGCTGCCCCATTTCTATGAAGAAAGGCTGAGAGAGCCATTTAAAACTGTCTCTTTGGAGTCCTTGGTCATCAGGAAAGTTCCTAGTGCGGAGCATTCCTAATGACTTATGGAGAAAGCAATCAGAACCATATGGATCACATTTCTGCAGAAATACACACTGGTGGGGAAAGGTTTAGAGGCCAAAAATATACCTCTTTTTTTCTTTGCCAAAGAAAGAACATTTAAGGAAGCTTGAGATATGTGAGAAATGTCTTGTTCTTTCTTTGGGGTGGGTGTTGGTGAGCAGCTGCTTGCTATTTCCACAGAATTTACAAAAAGCTTGCATGGGGGAGGAGTTTCCAACAAATTAAGGTGACTTGAGTGAGAACTTACTCTCTGTGGGCCTTGAGGTGATTCTTATAAAAAGACCTTGATCAAGGACATTTACTCAGAAAATGGGATTGTGCACCATCCCATTCCTATTGTGATGGATTAGATAATGCTTGTAGTCTCAGTTGATCTTGAGAGTGTCACAGTTGCTACTGACTCTCTGTGTTGTGGCGAGAAAAATATGTTTATGAAAATGTCCTGAACTCTTGACAAGCTTTATCTAAATCCCTCTTTGCGAGGCATATTTACTAATGTCTGTCCCTGAGGAATTTTGGAACCTTCTTTCCCACTTGCCTTCACTTGTGAGAGATGCCACACAGAAATTAAAAGAGACATCAACAGGGAAACAAGCAAAAAATAACATTTGATTCGAGAAATGCTAAGAGGTACAAATAAATGTTCAGGATGAAATGAAGCCCCTGGTACCCTTACCTTAAATAAAGACAAGATTTTCTCCTATTTGTTTAGGACTCTGAGCCACCTGCAGCCTCCAATGCTTAAGTTCACCATGGCTGTCAGACCTCAGAGGAGTTAAAAAAAAATCCCTTAATCTTGCATGCTTTGAGTTCAAAGTGGGCTGCACATCTGTAGAAAGAAGCCTAAAAGTTTTTAGGGGCTACTGAAACTGACATCATGGGAAGACTTCAAAATGAATGATGACTTGACTTCTGTTTCCCAAGAGTCTGATATGCTTTGCATAGCCAGACTTGGTCCAAATTGTCACAATGTATCAAAGGATATAGTGGCATTCTTCAGAACACTTGCAAACTTCTGGAAAAGCTCTTAAGAAAGCATTCATTTCTCTATCAGGTCTAGCATATAGCAGGTCTAGTGTAAAACAGAAAGAACTGATTTTTATTATGTGTTGAAAGCAGTTGAAAGAGCTTTAAATATATTTACGTTTTATTTGGTGGGCATATATGCCATATTTATTTATTTTTGTATGGGGAGCAGATGCATGCCACTTTTTGTGTGTATGTGTGTATTCATGTAAGTCAAAAGACAATTTTTTGGGTTAGTTTCTCTTTTTCAATACATGAATCCATGGGATTGAACTCAGATATTTACAATCTGCAGCAGCAAGCATTTTGACCCAATTAGACATCTCACCAAATATATGCATTTGTGTGTGTGTGTGTGTATATGTGTGTGTGTCTGTATGTATATATATATATATACATATATCTGTATATTTCAGTTTGTATACATGTCTGTATGTGTAGTCATGTGTTTCTATATGTGTGGTTCACTTGCATATATGTGTAGGCTTGTGGGAAACATGAGATTGATATCACATAATATCTTTCATCATTTACTTATTTACTGAGGCAGTTCTGTACGCTGAACCCAGTGTTCACAGATGGGCCGACTCTCACAGGCCTGACTGGTCTGCAGTTCCCATGTATTCACCTCTGAACTCTGGTTCACACTCACAGATTTTACATAAGTTCTGGAAATCTGAAATGCTGTCCTCATGTTTACTAGGCAAGCATTTTGACCACTGACCTATCTTGCTAGCCTGGAACTAATATTTATTAATCTATGTAGGTCAGAAGAATTCAAGCTTTGCCTGTCATTCACTGAAGTTTAGATGAACATCTGCTCACTGAACAAAATTCTATGTCATGTGTCCTCTGTATCTCTTTTTTCCCCAAATCTCGCCTTCTGTTCTAAACCTTCTGGAGGCAACGTACCTAAAATGAAATTCCTACCATTACTGTACTTATTCAAGGTGTGGTGGACGTTGAGTTGCACATCGAAGTCAAAACTGATAAATTCATACTTCAACATCCTCCATTATCTGGTCCCTGTATTACTTATATTCCTTTTATGCCTAGTTATCACCCTATTTCACCTCTGATAGCAGAATTGAACTGCATGTTGATGGTCAATGCGGAGCTTCTGTCTGTACATCACAGTCATGCTGGTTCCTCCAATGTCACTTGATTTGCTCCCAGCACTGCCATGTCTTCTTGAGGACATATCACCTCTTCTTAATAATGTAGCTCACATGCCATTTTCTCTGTTGCTCCAACTAAGATAAGACTGCACATGATCTGACTCAACTTTATCTCTTTCTAAGGCAGTGTACCAAGCTCTCAACTCTAACCACTCTGGTTCTTTTCCAGGGTCTATAATTTATCTATCTCCTAGTTACCTGTAGGGTTATACGCAAGCTTTCTGCTCCATAAGTTCCCTTCTCCCGCTTCAAGTATCATTGTAAATATCACTTCATATCCCCAGACAGATAGTATAAACTCTCTCACAACCCTTTATGTCTCATTTATCATAACTGTAACTAATTATCAATTACATTATTCATCTAATGTATATTTCCTAAACTGAACTCAAAGGCATAAAAATCAATTCATAATGAAAGCTGAGGAGACAAAGACACAATGAACACAATAGCTGTTCCCTGACCTCCACAAACATTAATTATTTTAACTCTTCAAGTCAGTCTGTGATGTGACTTTTGCTGCTGTGTTCATCAACACATTTTCAGGTGAGAGAAACTTAATAAAATTGGTCTGAATAACATGATAGAAGCAGAATTCAAACTCGGAACACCCCTACTACAAAAGTCAGACATAAGGCCATATGCTAGGAGTCCATTGCATATTAATTCAACACTTCAAAGATACTTCCAATCCATTGAGTCCTGATGTTTATTCAATCTCTTTTTGTTCTACAATACCCTCTGTTTTAATGAGGGTTGATATTTGCATATGTAAATCTTCATTGAAGTGTTCCGGATATCAGAAAACCAATACTCATATTCTAGAGCTTTGCTCACACATACTGATTCCCTGAGGAGGAGTTACACCTGTATAGGTTTCCTATGAGGCTCTCAATATGTAATAATGGATGTTGTGGGACCTGAGTGCTTGCCTCCAAGTTTTGCAATGTATGAATACCCCCATACCCTCTCTCAACTCCTCATCTCATGATGGTAAACTTCTGTCTCCCTTAACCATCAGCCTATCCATCCTTTTTTCCTGGCAACATAAAATTCTAATAAATGAAGTACTACAAGAATACGATAATGTTGATGAACACTCAAAAAATAGCCCTCTTGCAAACTGATTTAGTAAGCATCACTTTTACTGGTAATTCAGTAGGCATAATTTTTTAAATCTCACATTGCTCATCCTTTGCTTTCTGCAACTGTACTTTTCTGTAGAAATTCAAAGAGGAGTTGGACACAGCAGGTAGCCCCTCTTTATAGGGCCTAAAACACCAGTTTAAGTCTCGTGAATGACTTCCAGAACACTTTGTAATGAGGGACCATCAATCAGTTAATACATTCATTGTGGCCAGCCCTCTCTTTATTCCCCTGCTCCTGTGGTTTAATCAGTTGATCAATTGCAACCATTCTGTTCTTAGCTCTTCTACTGTCTCTGTCTCTCTGTCTCTGTCAGTTCCACTCCCCTATCTCCTATCTCCCCCATCTCCTTCTCTCTCTCTCTCTCTCTCTCTCTCTCTCTCTCTCTCTCTCTCTCTCTCTCTCTCTCTCTCTGTGTGTGTGTGTGTGTGTGTGTGTGTGCATGTGGTGATATACCAGACATAGCCAACATAGGCTATATTTAGCTTTTTCCTGCCTCAAGGCCCTTTTCTTCATTTGCTAACAGGACCCCTTTTCTTTTTTGGGAAATCTCATTTCTCAATTTCTCATATTATGTGTTTCTGGAGGTGTTACCTCTTCCTCTAAGTCTAAGGCATATGGGCAAGGTCAGCAAGCCACAGCACCTAACTGTAATTGTTTTATAAAAGGTCTTGGTACAGTTATATCTGATTAGTTCTAGAATATTTTATAAAATCTCCATTTAATACTTCCCTAAAATGAAATCGTGAAGCCAGCAGGAAGGTTCAGTAGGTAAAGGGACTTGCCACAAACCTTGATCATCTGAGTTAGGTCCTCAGCACTCACACAATGGAAATAGAGAACTGACAAAAGTTATCCTCTGACCTCTACACATGTATATGGTAAGGTATATTTACACACACATACACACAAATTAATAATAGTAATAATAATAATAGAAACTAACATTCGTAAAATCAAACAGTGTTAATAGTTTTAATCAATAGCTGGTGACCAAGCCTGGAATTCTGTCAATCATTTTTGCTACTACCCAGACACTTTTACTGGGAATGAAGAAGGAAGGTGTAATGATCCAGATATCCAAATTCATAATGTCTTTTCTGGGAATTTTATTTGAATTTATATAAGTTTCTACCAAGTATATCCTAGTAGGTCATGATAAACCAAGTAATGGGGTTTTAAATAAATCATCTGACTTAGAGAGACTAGAATTAGTATTGCCAGAAGTAAAGAAGTAAAGAAATGAACTATAAGCCAAGTGAATAGCAACCAATAGGATTTTGCCTCTGCTAAACACTACACCAGATATGGACATGTTGTGAAACTTTGTGGTAGGCATAACTCTACAATGACTTCTAATAACATTAATCTTATGTAATCCCCTCTCCTAGAAGTGGCTGCAGTCTTTACACATAATGAGATCCCAGTATTGTGATTGTTGTTTAACATGGTAAAAGGGTGGACCAGCTAAATCATAATAACTTTTAAAAGCAAAGCATTTTCTCAAGATGGCTGCAG
This sequence comes from Dicrostonyx torquatus, assembly GCA_028555095.1. NCBI lineage: Eukaryota > Metazoa > Chordata > Mammalia > Rodentia > Cricetidae > Dicrostonyx > Dicrostonyx torquatus. The sequence continues at coordinate 7,703,701 of JAQHUG010000059.1, forward strand.
GAGACCTGAGTGATCCACTCCAGCTAATTTGTAAGAAACTAGCAGGCATATATATTTTGAACTGTCTATGAAGACTACAAGAAACAATGAGAGACACCTAGATAGTGACATGTATCTCTAGTTGACAGCAGACAGAAATGGAGCCTCATTTCTGCAACCGCACACACACAAAATGAAATTCCACCAACAACCAGCAAACAAGGAAAAGAACAACAATCACCATATTATAATAGCTCTAACTGAACTCTTAATTTCAAACTAATAGCACCATAAGTGAAGAATGTAGTCACTGCTTTCTGAATGTCTGACATCCAGAAACCAGGAAGAGTGCATATATGTTATAAGTCACTAGCTTCATGAGGAGTAACAAAAAGTTCACATAATCTGTAAATAAAGGAGTAGGATGAAACAGTCTCTATATTCCTGACTATCTGTTCTGACACTGTGGAATCATGTTATCTCTATTACTAAACCATCTTAAGAGTCCTAAGTGACCCTACTCATTCCCTGAAAGTGCTTTTCATCTCCATCATTTCTAGCTATATATAGAGGGGAAATAAACTGCATCCTCAGTTCTATTCTGCTCACAGAGCTATTCTATCCAGTGATTTCTCTGGATAACATCTGGCCCCCACTGATGTAGAGTTAAGAAGTTGCACAAACATAACAACTGAAGGTAGGGTGTGTATATGAAATGTTGCTATTTGCTAGCACATGTTACTCATAATAAAAGGATATTTTAATCCAGCAACATTATTTTTCTGAGGTGTAAATAAACACTAATTATTCTGAAGTCAATGAGCATAATGGATATGAGAAATACATTTTGGAATCAAATATATTTGAGTAAGAATCTTGCATCACCCAGGAAGACATATAATAATTCTTACCATGAGCATTACAGGTATAACTAACCCAATAAAAACGCATGCCTTTGAGAAATTTAGATCCAATAAATTATTTCAGAACTCATGTTTTGAGTCTCTTCTCTAAGCCAGATATGCCATGATTACAGTTTTATCCAGAAGTGATGCTTATCCCACATAGATTGCTGTAATAATTTTGCAAGGTAAGTGCTATGTACGGAGTTTGAAATACTGAGAATAAGCATCAGTGGAACTCATGGTTAGAGTAGTTACATGTCCTAAAGAAAGAGTCTAACTTTTAATAACAGCTTTTACTGAACATTCACGTAGAAATGATGGAAATTTCTCTAGTTACATATGCTACCTCTATACCATGAGTGATCCATATCTAAAATTCTGGCCAAATTACTAGCACTAATTTAAGTGTTAAGTGAAACCACATTATTATTACTACTGTAGTTATGATTATTTGCCAATTGCTCCAGCCTGTGATGTTCCAAAGAATATTCTGAATGCTTCACAAATATTGTTTAATTAAATTATTTAAGTTAATGAGTTGAAATTCAAAAATTTGTGAGTCACAGATTATCAAAATTGCCATTAATAAAAAAACTGAAAGTTAAAGTAATTTTCTTAATAATACATGGCTAGGAATAGCTGAATTGGAGCTATAATTCACAGACCCAGAGAAGCTAAGTAACAAGAAAGGTTCCAGGGGGAATACATGAATCTCACTGTGAAGGGTTGTTGAAGGAGGAGGCTGTTTGTTGGTTCCCAGCTGCTCAGCCCCAAAATAATCACATAGAACCTATATTATTTAATATATTTTTTAATAATTTGGCCCATTAGCTCTAGCTTCTTATTGGCTAACTCTTACATCTTAATTTAAGCCATTTCTATTAATCTATGTATTTTCACGTGACTGTGGCTTTCCAGGTAAAGTTTTCTCTGGCTCCAGCAGGGCTACATGACTTCACTTTGATTCCACCTCTTTTCTCCTAGCATTTCGTTTAGATTTTTCCCACCTGGCTCTGTTCCCCTATAGCTCTGCTATAGACCTAAAGCAGTTCCTTTATTAACCAAAGATATTTACAGCATACATAGGGGAATCCCAATCACCTTCCCTTTTGTGTTTAAATGAAAAGGAAGG